>JAQIFY010006009.1:0-10626 GCA_028533085.1 Varecia variegata
GCCCAATAATGGGATTGCTGGATCAAATGGAAGGTCTACTTGAATCTGTTTAAGGAATCTCCATATTGCTTTTCATAGGGGCTGCACTAGTTTACAGTCCCACCAGCAGTGTATGAGTGTTCCTGTCTCTCCGCATCCACGCCAACATGTATTGATCTGGGACTTTTTGATAAAGGCCATTCTCACTGGAGTTAAGTGATATCTCATTGTGGTTTTGATTAGTACAGTGCTTCTTTATTTATTTTCTGCTTGGAGTGTCTGTCCAGTTCTGTCAATAGGATGTTTAAGTACACAGCAATTATGATTTTGCTGTTTCTCACTTTGTTTAGATCTAGATGAGTTTGCTTTATGAATCTGAGTGCACCTGTGTCGGGTGCATAAATATTTACAATTGTTATGTCTTCTTGATGAATTGCTACCTTTACCATTATATAATGACCATTTTGTCTTTCTTTACTATTGTTCATTTGAAGCCTGTGTTATATGATACAAGAATGGCTACATCTGATTTCTTTTGATTTCCATTTGCATGGAATATTGTTTTCCATCCTTTCTCCTTGAGTTTGAATGAGTCCTTGTGGGTTAAATGGGTTAAATGTGTTTCCTGGAGTCAGCAATACTTGTATTTTTTTTTAATCTATTCAGCCAGCCTATGTTTCTTGAGTGGGGAAGTCAAGCCACTCATATTTATTGAAAAAATTGATAAGTGGGATGCATTTCTTTTCATCCTGTTGGATAGAACCTTATTGCTTTGTTTTACCATTATTTTGTATGGGCTCTGAGCTTTAGCTTTTGGTTGATTTTTACACTGGTGAGCTTTTATTGTGCTGATTGATGTATAATGCACATCTGAGTATTTCCTGCAGGGCGGGCCTGGTCTTAACAAATTTCCTCAGTGTTTGCTTTTCTGAAAAAGTCTTTATTTGTCCCTCACATAAGACACTTAGTTTTGCAGGATACAAAATTTTAGACTGGCCATTTTTCTGTTTAAGAAGACTGAATATGAGTCCCCAATCCCTTTGGGCTTGTAAAGTCTCAGTTGAGAAGTCTGCAGTTAGCCTGATGGGTTTTCCTTTGTAAGCTGCCCAATGTTTTGCCTTATAGCTTGCAAGAGTTCCTCCTTCATGTTACCTTTGGCCAGCCTGGTGGCTATGTGTTGCGATGATTGCCTCTTTGTGATGAATCTTTCAGATCTCTGATGAGCTTCTTGTACCTAGATATCTAAATATCCAGCAAGACCAGGTGAATTTTCTTCAATTATTCCCTTGAATAGGTTTTCCAACCATTGCGTGTTTATTTCTTCACCCTCAGAGATTCCTATAGTTCTTATGTTTGCCCTCTTTACATGATCCCATATTTCCTGTAGGCTTTGTTCATTACTCTTAGTTCTCTATTTTTTTTTTTTATCTTTGACTGACTTGTTTAATTCAAAGATGTTGTCTTCAAGCTCTGAGATTCTTTCTTCTGCCTGGTCTAGTCTATACTTAAAACTTTCCACTGTGTTTTGTATTTCCTTGAATGAATTTTTCATTTACAGAAGTTCTATTTCATTTTATTTTTTCATAATTAGACTTCTTTAGTGAATTTTTGCATTCATTTCCTGAATTATTTTGTGGTTTCTTTGCATTGGCTTTCCATTTTTTTCTTGTATTTTTTTGGGTATATTTATAATCCATATTTAGATTTCTTTATCTCTCATTTCAGTATTCTGTTTTTGGTTTGTATCCATTGTTAAAGAGCTGTTCCCTTTTAGGAAGTGTCCTTTCACTCTGACTCTTCATACTTCCAAAGTTCTTTCACTCATTCCTTCTCATCTGGAGCAGCTGTTGCTTCCTATTTGGGGATTTTCTTTTGTTTGGATAATGGCATGACAAGTTTAATTTCTGAGACAGTAAGTGGTGATTGTGGGTGCTAATCAACCAAACCCTGTATGATCAGTCAGTAAATGCTACAAAGGGTGTGCAAGTTCACCTCTCTGTCAGTAGGTAGTGCTTGCCAGAATGAATAAGCTACAATGTTGTTTTTGGGTCCTGTGACCAGCTCTAGTTCCTCAGGAGAAGCATTCTAATGCCCCAGGTGGTGGATGGGGCCCTGGAATTTCCAGGTAAGTCGTTACTCTCTAGTACAACAGAAACAGGTAGGGAAGTGTGGATGGATGGGGCTGGGTTGGGTGAGGTTGCCTTAAGGCTCCACAAAAGCTTGCAAGGTTATCTGTTTCAGCAGGGGTCAAAGATCTGCTCCCAGCTTCTGGCAAAGCCACCAGGGAGAGGCCAAATTGTCCCCACTCGATCAAAAAGTCTGCTTGTGGAGGCAGGCAGTCTGAAATTTACAGTAGGGCAATCTGGAGTCTGTCTTGCTCCTCTCTGCCCTCCCTGGTTCCATAGTGTTTCCCGTCAGTGTCTGCCAGCAGGCAGGAGCTCAAGGCTACCAAGCTCCCCCACGACTGTGATGCAGGCTGGGAGGTTCCCTGCCCAGGGTCCTGGATTGAGCTGAGAGCATGGCCCTCTTGATGGGGGATGGGTGCCCCACAAGGACACCACAGCTAGGACCCACTTCACTCCCCCCCCCCCCGATCTTCCCATGTAGGCACCCACACCTCCCAAGACTAATTTACAGATCTTCCCTCCATGCTGTTGAGGAGCATGACTGAGACCTGAGGGTATAGAATCTGACTTGCGGGGCCATCCCTAGGTCCCCAAAGATCAATCCCTGACTATGCCAGGGAGAAGCATGCTGGTCCTGAGTTGTCCATAGAGTGCCCAAGCACGTTCTATATCCCTCCACCTCACGGCATGCCCCGATCTAATGGAGTCACAGGGCAAATAACACCAAGAAGGGCCGGCGTGCAAGGAGCTCTCAGTCTGAGAGCTGTCTGCTGCAGGACACCAAGAAGAAACTTCTGAGCCCTGCTCGCTGTGGAAACCTTGGTGTGGGGGCTTAATTGTCTCTCTCAGCAGCCATTGGTGGGGGTGGGAAAGCAGATAAAAAGAGTCTGGTTGGGGGAATACTAGCACTCTGGTCATCTCTATCCCTCTGTCCCAGAGGCTGCCCACCCAGAATGTCCAGGCACTGGAGTCATGCAGATCAGCCAGGACCCACCTAGACCCCTGTGGCTCCTGCAGTCTGGGCCAGAGTTGGGAAATGTTTGTGTAGGGATGAGCAAGATGAAACCTGAGGAGTTGAAGGCCCCTGGGGTGGACAAATGCCCACGGTGAGTGGGAAAGCAATATGGCGCCTGCTGTCTGGCTCAGGTCTGTGGATCCCAGGGCTGGGATCCTGGTTCCCTGCCCACAAGAAGCTCCCAGCTCACTGGCAGCAGCAGCCTCTGGGCTTTTGTGGGCAGAAAGTCTCTCCAGCAGCTGGGGAACCCACCAACTGTCACAGATGCGAGGTAGGCAAAAACAAACCACTCCACCTACCCTTTTTTTTTCTTGGACTCCGATCCTCTCGGGGGTTGATCTCTGCCAATATCTTGCTCCTTCATGTTCTGCTTCGCAACTTCTTCCCATGGAGTCTCCTGAAGGTTCTGGCACCTTTGCCTCAGTCCCACACCAGATCTATGTTTGGCTGTTTGTTCATTTTTTCTCTTTTATCTAAAGTTTCTCCTTCTTACTGAGATGCTCTGGAAGCTGGTGTCTCCGGTCAGCCATCTTTAACCATATTAATTTTCTAAAGGTCAAGAGAATTTAACATCATCATCTACTTGTTTCCCCCAGTTCCAAACATGACCTTGTACACAATGTCTATTTAGTATACAATTAATTGAATAGAAATAATTGTATTATGCAGTGCTTTTAGAAGAATCAAAAATTCCTGTTATGTAAATAATTTTAAATCATTATATAAAAACAAAAAATTTTAACTCACTGAAAATTTGTAAAAAGTATTGAAAATTAGAACAGTACCAGTAGGTTTAGAAACTATAGAGCAAACGGTCTATTTCCATGATTAAACACACGAAGAAGTGAGCAATTTAGTATGAGTTTCCGCCCAAATGTATGAAGACAAGTTCTCTGACACTTCTAGTTTGCAATAATTTTCTTCCTTTGCAATCCTCCATCTCTCAACTAAAAACTATTCATCAAGCTTATTGTGGATGTTAATTTGATTCCATATTGAATGAAAGTTCCAAGTATCACAGAATCTAAGTATTTGAGTGTCACTGTAAATGTGCTAGCACCCTCTAAAATGTCATCTGAAAATAATCCCACAGTATGGAGAATTAGCCATTTCACACAGATATGTAAGACAATCCTCATCTGGGTAACCAGTGTCATTTGTCCTGTTAATACCCAATTCCTTAGTGGGAACTTCTGACATGAGAAAGAACCAGTCACTATTCCTGGTGCTTTTCCATGCCGGTAACGCTTCCTCATTTACTTTCTCCGACGCACATATCTGAGCACCTGAATAAATTAAACAATTACAAAACCATTACTTTACAGAAAAGATTCCCTTTCATCTGTTCTGTATTTTGCCTGATTTTATCATAGCTCTTATTATACTTTGTGGCAATTGTGTTTTTAAAAGTATGGCCTCTCTGGCAGAAATGTCCTTCTGAGAAAACTAAGAGTAAGAATATGTATTTTAAATCTACTTAGTTATAGGGTCAAAAATAATTCTTTAGGCATAATTACAAATCATGTACAGGTCAACAGGAACATTCTGATAACAAAGCAGTTTGGAATGAGCCAATACATTCAAAGTAAACAATATAAGTCATAATAATTCAATTTTTTATGATTAATAGTATGACAACTATATTCTAGAATGTAAATTAAATTAGAATTAGATGATACAATTTACACAATATGCTAGATCTTCAAATTCTATTAGACTACTGTGACCTTTGCATGACTACTGACATTCATGTCCAAAGTGCTTATTTATTTAATATCATTTGTATTAATGATATTCTAGTGTACTTATTGCTAATCAACATTTCTAAATAAACCATTTAATTGTAATATACTCAGAAATGTGCACATGTAGAAAGCTGTGGATTATCACAAGGTAACGACACACATGTAACCACCACCTACAACATGAACTCCATGCCAAAAGTCTCCCTTTTGTCCCCTTTCAGTCCCTGTGCCCCACTACTTCCTCAGTGTTAACCACTATCCTCACTTCTACCACTGAAGGCTAATTCTACCTGTTGTTGAACTTCATAGAAGTGAAATCTTGCAGCATATACTGTTTGGTTTCTGGCTTCCTTCACTACAAATCATGTTGCAATGTTCATCCACAAACTTTATCACAGAAATGCATTCTTTTTCAATATTGTATAAAATTCCAAGCTCTTAATATATCACAAATTATTTATTTGTTTTTTTCTATTATTGAGAAATATTTGAGTTGTTGCTAATTTTTGACTAAAATGAATAGCACTACATGTACTCACCAGAAAATTGGTTTCCCTGATCAACACCTGGGTGCACATTTGGGAATGATACCAATTGGGTGTCGGACAGAGGTGGGGGGAGGGGATGGCTGTATATCTACATGATGAGAGCAAAGCGAACTGTCAGTGGAATGGACATACTTGAAGATCTGACTCGGGGTGTTGGGGGTGGGGGAGGGGACGGGTGTATACCTACATGATGAGTGCGATGTGCACTTCTGGGGGAATGGACACCCTTGAGGCTCAGTCTCGGGGGGTTGGGAGGGGCATGGGCAATATACTTAACCAGAACGGTTGTACCCCCATAATAAGCTATAATAAAAAAATAAATAAATAAATAAAATGAATAGCACTGCTGTGAACATCTTGTAATTGTCTTTGGTGAATGCATTCTGTTGATTACATACCTAAAAGTAGAATTGCTGGATTACAGGTAATGCATATGTTCTAATTTAGTAGATAACATCCAAAAAGACTTTCAAAGCTGTTATACAAATTTACACTCAATTTTAAAATGGCCAAAGCACTTAAATAAACATTTCTCCAAAGAAGATATACAAATAATCAATAAATACATGAGGAAGTAGTTAATATCAGTAATCATTAAGGAAATAAAAATCAAAACCACAATGAGATACCACTTCATACCTACTAGAATGTCTACAATATTAATAAAGAGAGACAGAGAGAAAGAGACAGATGAGAAATCTCATATATTGCTGATGGGAATGTAAAACGGTTCAGCCACTGAGGAAAAACAGTTTAGTGGTTCCTTAAAAAGTTAAACAGAATTATCAGATGGCCAATTAAGTCTACTTCTAGGTATATACTCAAGTGAATTCAAAACAGGTATTCAAACAAATACAGGTAGATTCATGCAGATTGATAGCACTACTATTTATGGTAGCCAAAATTTGAAAACAGTCCAAATGCCCATCAACTGATAAAGGGATAAACAAATTGTGGTATATCCATACAATGGAATATAATTCACTCATACGAAAGGAATGAAATACTCCTACTTGTTACAGCTTCAATGAATCTCAAAAGCATTATGCTAAATGAAGGTTTCCAGATGCAAAGTGTTACATACTCTACAAAAATTGTAACACTAGTTTATTAATTTCCATTTTAAAAGATGCTAAAATTTTATCCATATATTTTTTTAATCAATAGATTAAATTACACAGAATCAATATCTTTGTAACATTGAGTCTCCCAATATATAAAAACACCATTTAGGTCTTTAACATGTTTCATTTATGTTATACAGTTTTCTGTGTAGAGAATTAGAACATTTATCTTTAGATTTATTCTTAGGAATTAGACTTTTTGGTGCTATTGTAAATGATGGCTTCTTTTTCATTTTCTAGTTACTGATATATAAAAAAGTAAAAAATTTAAAATTAACTTTTTATCAGTGACCTTGCTACATCAACTTATTAATTCCAATATGTTATCTGTATATTCTTTTGCCTTTTATGTATGCATACTCATACACTGCAAAGTGGCCTATTTATTTTTAAAAATTACTAAATATTTACAAATATCATTGACAACTTATTCCTCGATATACCAAATGGAGTTTGTGACTAATAATGATGAAAAAAGGTTAATACAAACATCAGTATATATTTCAAAAATAAGAAAAATGCAATAAATAGTGAGCAAAATGTCATTCAAATCAAACCATCGCCAAAAAATTTTAAATTCACTACTGACATTTAAGAGATAGCACTACTGAACAATAGTGTTAACTAAGAGAAAAACGCAAAGAATAAAAGAATTCCAAATGTAATCAAGATATTAACTGCATGGCATAATCAAGAATGCCAGAGTTGATCATATTTCCAAAATGAGATCATGCTACCATATGGTTTTAAATCTGGTACATTCAAAGAGGCTTCTGTATGTCACAACTTAAAAATACCTTCATTTTTCCTCTTGAAGGAAAATTGAAGACCAAAAATAACCACCATATTCCAGTCAATTAAATCTTTCTTTTTTTCCTCAGAACTTTCTTATTTCTGAAAAATAGATAGCTTCATGGCATACCTTAAGATAAAAACTTACTCTGGCCTTTGTCTTGTCACCCATTTCTTTGAGAACATTGCAATGGACAAGGATGGCTTAGAATTTTAGAACCAGAAGAATCTTTGTGAATGTTTCAGGTCTTTGCCCTTCTCTACATAAAACTATGTTTTTCTTGACAACTGAGAAGGAGAAAGTGGTTGAGTTTATATTTATTATAACAATTTTGATAAAAGGGATTTTTAATAGCAGGCAGAGGCAATCCCTTTTTATAGAAATCCAGCTATTTAGAAAGCTGATAGATTGAAATTGATATACACCAAGTATGTAACAAGGAAATGTTACATGGGCTGTAAATTATCCTGAAGGGTGTGGAATCTTCTCTCTGAAGTCCTCACTGCCATGACTCCCTCTGGCCTGAACCAGTGCATGCAGCCATGCCCTTTTCATTATCACCACAGCACTTGGCACATACTTTTATTGATACACTAAGAGGTCCTAAATCTGTTTACCTGGTTGTCCTGACCTGTGAACTTTTACTAGCAGCAGAGCAGAGAGGGAGTCCTCTGTGTTAGTGCCCAACCATCTATCACAGAACCTGGAACCCAGCTCAAAAACTGTTTGTTGAATTAAATAGGATAGAACAGAAACCAATTTCTTTCAGTTTAATGAACAGTCAAATTTTAGATGAAGAGACGGAAATGAATATTCTGCTGGTGTAGCCTCACGAAGTGGTGAAATATTTGATGATAACCGCAGGTCAAGACACGTCTACTTGCTGAGATACATAATTTATAAAATAAAAAAAGGAAACTTAGTTATACCCTCATAGGGATAAAGAGAATATATATTTTATGAAGACCTATCTTATAACTTAGATGGGAATGCATCTTTGAGAGGACTGTTCAGTCACAGAGCTGCTCGCCTCATCCGACTGAAATATAAACCCCTTAGCAGTTCTGTTTCCACAAATTAATGACACCTCCTTGAACAGTGGACACTAAGATGTATGTCACTGGCCTTCTCGGTTAGTAAGAGTGCATTTGGACGCAGTGGACACAAAACTAAGCTTCCTTCAAGTCTGTTAAGTGTGTTGATGTGACGGCGGAAGTCCACAGGTAAAATCAGAAAAGGCTCCGTGGGCTCCAGCAGCGTCCTCGGGACTCGCTCTCACTCACCGTCTCTCAGTGTCGTTTTTACCTGAGTGGCTCAAACTCTTCCTGCGAAGTCCAAGCATGTTCCTACAATTCCAGACTTGCACAGTAGCTCCCGTGGAAGAGAGAAATGCTTTGAGAGGAACAGCTTCACACCGTCCTCTCATTGAAATTCTCTGACCTGGGAGCTGCGGCCAACAAAATAGATGCCTGGTCACATGACAGCCCCCGGCGCCAAGAGAGGCTCAGAGACGCTGATCCTGGAGAAAAATAGGGTCCTTGACAACCTAGGAATCTGTTACTAGAAAAATGGAGAACAGATGCTTGGATAATAAAATCAACAGATATCCAGCAATTCTTCTTACAGAAAGATAACATTACTAAAGAGTCTCCAGTCTTTTACCAAAATTTTATCTTGTTAAAATAATAGGCCATGATTCACCCTACCTCTTCAACACCTCAGGAAACCGTCTCTCTAGTCATATAAATTATCATAATGTGGATAACTCTTATATTTGAATGCATTTGTGTGTAGCCTTTCATCTGTGTAGAATATTTTCTCTGTATTTCTGTTTCTAGGACTCAAGGTTCCTCCTTTTCTTATGTAGGCTTTCTTTGACTTTCTAACGTTGTGTTAAGTATGTCTCCATTGTATTATTATAAATACTTAAGCATATATTCAACTCTAGAACCTAATATGTTACACCTATTTTTTTTCTACTTATTCCAATAGACTTTAAGTTCTTTGGCTGTAAAAAAATTGGTCATATATTTTATTTTTTCTAGGAGCCAATCACAAATCCTAACACAGATTTCAGATGTAATATACACCTTCTCATCTATAGACTAAGGATAACAATATTTTACTGAAAAGGAGAACCTCAAGAAAATTAATTTATACAATTGAATCTTACATACTGGTATTGCTCTTCATCTTTTAAAGTAAAACCTCTAGCCCCTGTCATTACATCCTGTCATTTTAACTCATTCTGAGCATGCAGAATTTAGAATATTAGAAGATGCTAGACAGTATATATGGTCACCTGCTATGTTCCAGAACTGTTCCAGTATCTCCAGGGCACTTGGCTTAAAGCTCACAAAATAATTTTCAAGGAAGAATAATTACCCACATTTTTTCTGATAAAGAAAGAGTAGTACTGGGGTGAAAGGAGTTTGAGATGCCTAGTCAGACAGAACAAGGTTTTAATTCCAGTTCCATCACTATTATTTCATGACAGTGTGCAAGTTATTTAATAACTCTAAGCCTCACTTGCCTCACCTGTGAAGTAGAGATAAGAATGGCACCTTCTCGGTAGGTTGTTGTGGGGATTGCAAGAATGCAATGTCACATAGTAAATCCTCAATAAATTTAGGAATATTATGAATAGATGAATGAAGTCACCTTCTCAGGACATAACTTGTAAATGGTGGAATTAATATTCAAACCTCAGCCTTTCTGATTGTAAACCTGTACTCCTAATTAGTAGGCTACATTGTTTCTTATTTAAACTGCAGAAACTACAGGCAGGAGACGTACCTGAAATTTTATGCAGAGGCAAATTACCTTAATTATCAGTAAATTCCTTTATAGGTAAGAATTGCCAACTAACTGGAAAAAAATAGTAAATAGAATAGCTGTTTAAATTACCAATAAGAAAAAGTATACAATTCTGAAGATTCACGTATGAGGACAGGAGGATAGATAAAAGGGAGATCAAAAGGTACCAAATAAAGACTATTTTCTTCATTATCTTTATAATTTTACCTCCTCATTAAGAAAAACCATAACAGCCGGCATTTTATAGACATGTAAACATCTAGCTGGTACCTTATTCACACCTGGACATGCACAAAGCCTTTCACTAAGAATTTTTTATTTATTTATTTATTTATTTATTATAGTTTATTATGGGGGTACAACGTTCTGGTTAAGTATATTGCCCATGCCCCTCCCAAGCCCCCAAGTCTGAGTTTCAAGAGTGTCCTTTCCCCTGACAGTGCACATCGCACTTATCATGTAGATATACACCCATCCCC
>JAQIFY010000601.1:0-14931 GCA_028533085.1 Varecia variegata
TTTACCCCCAGCCGCTCGTTTACTGCCAGTGCGGATGGGATTCTTGGCCTTTGAGCCAACGAGAGGCTGAGGTTCTTGCAGTTCCTTCTCAAAGGGTGGGACTGGAAGCTTCCTCTTTCTACCTGCAAGACGGAGTGAGGACCGCTGCCTCGGGGGAGGGGACCCGCAGGCCGCTGCCACGCCTTCCGAGCCTGGCTTCCAGGCACCCTCTGCAGGGAGCTCAACATTCCCTGCGGAGCTGGGGCATTCGGGGGCAGCGGCCGGGGTCTGCGGGCAGGTGTCCTGTGCCTCTTCGTTCAGACCTGTGGGCACAGCGGGCATGAGCCCCAGGGGCCGAGATGGAGCCGCCTGTTGGTCCTCCGCACGTGCAGCCTCCTCCGTGACAGCGGGACCCGAGGACGTGACCGTGGAGCTGTCTGCCTTTTCCTCGTCCTCTTTCTCACCGCCATCCTGCGAAAGCGTCAGGGAATGTTGGCACACACTGGAGCTTGGCGATGCCTTCGTGTGCACTTCACCTGGGGTAGGGGCAGTGGCCGTGTGCCCCTCTGACTTAGCACCGCACGGGGCATCCTCGCCCTCTGAACGCACCAGCAGTGATCCCGGGTCTTTACTCTTGCCAAGACGGCTCCGTGAGTGCCCTTTGCGTTTCCGATACCTTTTAAGAGGAAAGTACCCTTTGCGTTTCCGATACCTTTTACGAGGTGGTGGCCTGGCTCGCTTTTCCGGCACCTTGTGGGACGGCGTAGTGGTCTCCTGCTCGTCTGGTTTTCTTCCTTGACCCGAACTTGTTCTCTCATTCAGAATCTCCAGGGCCACTTTCAGGGCTCTTCTGTAGTGCGCTCCCTGTCCTGCTGGGGCTCTGACCCTCGCCCGAGGCGCCACCGGCGAGGTGATGGCTTCCATCGCAGACTCAGTTAGGGCCTTTATGTCTGTGCTTTTTGCTTTAATTTTTTCATCTATCGAGAGGATTTGAACTTCTACAGAAAGTGCCCTCTTCCCCTTATTTTTCGGTGAAGTCCCAGATCTGGACAAAACCTTTGCCGGCCACAAGTGGCCTCTCCACTTGCATAGGACATACTCAGAGGCCATTGTGATTTGAGTCGCGTGTGAGGAGGCCGCTGAGAGAGGCTGAGGTGCGTGGCCGTCATCCCCACTGCTACTGCAGGTCTTCCCCAAAGCACGGTGCTTTCCGACGCCTCCTTTGCCTTCACACCGCAAGCGCTTTCCCTCCACCTGGATCTCCCCGGGACGCTTGAACTCGCGCCTCCGACGGAGGACACCGGCGTGCACTGGAACGTGGAAAAGGAACAGAAGACACGTGTCAGAAAGAATTCCTTTGATCAAAGCAGAAGCACCCTGCTCAATGGCATTGATAAGAGGTCCAATAAGGAAACATGAAAAGTGTGTCTTACAGGGGTCGATAAGCGCAAGTGTTTGGGGAAAAAACGCAGAGGGTGCCCCAGGACTTTTAGAGCACTCCAAGTCTGGCGTCTTGTCCTGAGTGTGCCGAGTGAACACCGAGGAGCATCTGCGTGAGGGACGTGGGTGTCCTGTCAGGGACCCCGTTTTTCTTACGGGACACTCAGTGACCTTTGGGTTCCTTGGGCTTCAGCCTATGGAAATGCTTTCTTTTTTTTCTTTTCTAGGGTGCCGGTGCTGCTTCGTGCCCCCCAGGAAGCCTGAGACGATCTCCTACGCATGGACGCTGGCTGTCAGCACGGTGTCGTGTGCAAGGGCATGAACCTAGAAGCTAGAGGTCCACGAGGGTCATGCTGACGATGACTGGCTATCATGCCCAACAAGTATGGCCACAGCGCCGGTCATTCGCTGCAGCCTGAACCTCTCTATTGTGGTTTAAAACATTTATCTCCCAACACCAAATCTGTGATTCTTATCTTGAAAACAAGCATCCGTAGAGCAAGGTGCAAAAGAACATTGCACCCCAAAAGGTCAACATGACATGGCTGCAAATGAATGTTTAGTAAATGGGAAAGTCTTACCCAACATCAGGCAGGTCGCTTGGTTCTCACACTCCAACTGCTCATGTGCACACCCTCAGTTGGCACCAAAAGAAGATACCCAGGGCCTGTGCATCGCTAACGTCAACCTGGAAAATCCAAAACGGATAAGAAATTAAGCCAAGTCAGTGGGGATTGATTTATCAAGTTCCCTTCGCCGACTCCCTCGTGCATGCCTTTTGGAAACAGAGCTGAGATCTCAATCTCATCCATAAAGTAGATGTCATATATATTTTCTTCCTTCTTTTGCATTTGAAAATACTTCCATGTTATGCTACTTTGTGGATGCTAGTCCCCTCCTATTTCAGAACAGCGGGAACTACGTGCTTTCGTGATAGCATCGGCCTCGGACCTATGGGTTCAATATTGGCAGTCTTTGTGTGTGTGTGCGCCCACGCACGTGCGAAGGTGTGTGTGAAAAAAGAATGGACTTTTGAATGTCACTGTGTTTTTCCAATTCTCAAATAATATTAAATGGGCTTGCAGGGAATATGAAATGCACAGAAAGATATATAACAAGGACAGCATGTTCCAGATGCCCACTCCTCACAGGATGACGCGTGTCCTTCCAACACGCTACCTATGCACGCGTGCGCACACACGCGCACCGGTGATGTTCAACTAGAGTTCCTACCATAAGAGCACATTTGGACACATTGTCTCGTGAATGTCCATTTTCCTACGTCGTTTTTTGTGGCTCTCTTTACAACAAGGCTGCCCTGATATTTCCAAACTTTATTTAATGAGATGTCCAACATTATCGAAGCATTTCCACAGAAGGTGCTACCGTTCTCAGTCCTTCTCTTCCCACCTTCTCCCCACAAATACTCTGTTACCTTGCTGTAGTTTACTCTGTATCTTGTACAATTTATATTAGAGCTCATTTACATACTTTAGCCATGACTAGCTGTTCTTTGGAGCTTCTGTTCAGCTGTTCAGCCCTCCCTTTCCCTCTACTTACTAACCTCCAGGGGCGCGAACCAGCTGTGTCTTTCAGAACCCATGGATGGCCCTCCATTCTGCATAAGGACAAAGAGTTGCCTGGTTCACAAGCTAAGTCATTGCATCGTAGCTCATCATAGGAACAACAAAACGGCACAAACCCGGGTGATATCCGTGGGGAGAGGCTAACAAACCTATAGACCGAGCCAAAGATCTTACGTTATGTACCCAACACAAGGCTGATGCAGACCTGAATGTACTGACAGGGGGAAAATTCAGTGGAGAATTCTGGTTCGCCACCGATTAAGTACAGATCATAGAGTGTACGTCAAATACACATTCACCTGGACAACAAGGCTCTCTATCTTGTCATAGGGTAAGGAAGACATTTAAAGGGAAGAGAAAAATCTGGAAAGATAAACAGAAATCTCATGCCCTGGTTCCACAGCAAAAAGGAGAGGAAGGAGGCTTGTGAGGGTAGATGGTATTTTTCAAGTCATGTTTAAAATGCTACACGGAGGACACATGTATCTGTATGTTCACGTGCCCCAACGTATTACGGCAAAGACGCTAAGGAGATATGGAATGAAATATCGGACAGAAGGAAAAGCAAAGGAAGCAAGTCTGGCGAAACCGTGCCATCCGAAATAGAATTCAGGGAGAATAGATTTGAAATGTTCTTGGAGGGTTATTTTTAATTGAGCAAAGGCTATATTCGTTGTTAAAGTTTGTATACGCAGGCACATGAGACATAGTCACTGGGAGTCTGAAGAGAGAGAGAGGAAGCCACAGTGGGGAAGTCTGCATAAGGAGGGAAAGTATCGAGCGGCACATGCACACGTGCCGACCCCCAAGTGTAACGCACTCTCTCACGCGCGCCCGCGCACACACACACAACAACAAAACGGGCCGAGGTTAATCATGTAAAACTACCAGAAACCAAAGTGAAAGGGGCACCTTCAAGGGAAAGAGGGAAACAAACGTCATTATCAAGCAGGGTCCTCTGTTTTTTTTTTTGTTTGTTTGTTTTTTAATAAAGGAGAAGTTGGTAAAATGATGTGGAGACAAAAACAATGGTAAAAGGGAACGACGTGCTACCGAAGAGAGTGCCACGGTGCCAGGCCACAGGCCCTCCCAGGTGCGGGGAAAGCAAGGGACCGCGTGGGGCCTGGGAACCCACGCACCGGGAGCAGGCCCTCAGAGCCTGGGCCTGGACTTCGGTGGAAAGTGGGCTGCCCTCTCCTCTCTAGAAAGAGGTTTCTAGAGAAGGTCAGGGAAGGGACCCGTGGAACCTGAGACCCCTGGCGACGGCGCCTGCCGGGGAGATGAGCAGCTCCTGCCGCAGTGGCAGGATCCCAGAGGCAGCCTCCCTTGGCCCCATCTCTCCGGAGAGAGCGCACCAGAAATGACCCCGCCGGCGCTGGTCTTTCCACGGGGACACGACCAAGGGCATGCTTGGAGTTTGAGAACAATCTACATTATGAACCGTCTCTCCCTACGGCAAAGACACGTCCCTATTGTGTGAAGGAACTCTGTCGCGGTGACACCGAGAGGAATGGCTGCCGAGCGGAAGGCACAGCCAGGCCTCCTCCCTCTTGACCGCCTGCCCCCTGTGAAGAGCCCAGCCGGCCGACCCACACAAGGGCCAGGTGGTGAAGGGACAGTGGGACGGGCAGGTCCCAGTCCCACAACCACGGAGCAGCACCGAGGACTAGAGTCAAGAGACGTAGAAACCCTGGACATGGCACCTGCTTCTGCCGGGACGCCACAGCACGTCCCGTAGAGGCTGGGCTGCTCTTCACAAACACAGTAGACACACACAGAGCCACGTCAGCAGCGTCCACTTCCGCACACGCAGCCACATGTCTCAGAACCTTGGAGAAGGGCCTTGCATTTTCTGCTCATGTAATAAAGAGTTAAACCCTTGCTGGGTTTAACTTCATTTACCCAGCTCTCATTAGTGGCTCGAGAACAGGAATTTGTCTTCCAGAGAAGATGCTTCTTAGCTCATGTGTCGGCTGCCCGGATGAGCACATCACCCCCACCCCCCACCCCGCCTTGCTCGAGGTCACATCGGCCCTTCCAGTCCTGCCCGTTTTGTCTCTTTGTCTACTGACCGCGAGTTTCTCGCTCCCAATGGACACGTAATAACGGTTTACGATGAGGAGGGGTAAATGAGTAAATTTACATCATTAAGGGGACGTGTGACAACCGTTTCCGTTCAGGAATACTTGAGGATTGGTGCTTTACAGAGGTTAGATGACAGTCCTCTCACCAAACAGGTGTCACCTCGGGACAATGAGCCTGGGGCTGGCGGACGACGCACCACTCAACCTCCTCAGCCTCCCTTTCATCAACAGCTGCCAGCCTCGCTAATAAACACGAGGGATTAGAGCCCTGAATGGCCAACTAAAAGCCACGCACTCCCAACACACACACAAACACACACACACTCACACACTCACACTCACACACACGGATTGATCGCGGACACCTACTAGTCCTGATGTTTCTACAGTTACTCCATCCCTCCGGTCTGAAAATATCCTTGTGAAATGTGTCTGCCGCCAGGAAAGAATGGCTTACTCCGGTTGTCATGGAGACCAGAATGTCATCAAAAACGTTCTCCTTGACGTTAGCTTTCTATGGAAACCAGGAAGTACAAATGCATCCTCGGAGGCACAGTGTTGCTCTCGAGCTCAGCCAGTTACACCCCGCCCCATCCAGGGCGTGAATGAACCAGTGACGCACCAGGGACCTTGCTCGAAATCCTCTACAGAATGGGAGTTGGGGGCAGGGGGACTGTCACAAAATGGGCTATGGGGGAAGGCAAGTAAAAGGATGACAGGAGCTGTTCCCCCTCGAGACACACAGGCTCGGGATGCAGGTCCCGTGAAGGACCACCCTCCACGCTGCCAGAACACACAGGGTCAGGGACATTTGTGCAGGGTCAGGGACATTTGTGCAGGTGGGATCAGGGATCCTTGCTCACTTCAAAATGACCTGCACAGAACAAAGCCTGTGAGGATAAGGCACCCGCAGGCCAGAGGAAAGCAAAGCCAAACCTCAGGCTGTGGCAGGAACAAAGGACACTGGGTCTACACTTGGGTTGGCAGCACACAGAGGTGCCTGTGACGAAAAATGACCCCGCAAAGTGCCCGTGACCTGGGACGACAGGGAGGTAGGGATGACCTGTCACATGTGGGATCCGTGCTCGGCATGTACTGCTCAAACCACAGGCCAATGCTGAATACGCTCAGAGGCAGGTCTCTTACGGCCGGGGACACAGCACACACGTCCTGTCTCACAGCCAGCCACTCCTAGCAGAGAGACGGAGCTGCCCTCTGACGCAGCTCTGCCTCCCGCTGAGGAGCTAGAGCCGACCCTGCCACGGTCAGTCCTGGGCAGTGACGAGCTCGAAACGGGCCCTTCGGGGGGCGGCGAGGGGGGAGAGGTGCGGTTCTGATTGCCAAGGTTTCCCCATTTCCGTGGTGAAAATAGTCCCCTCACGGCCGTTTCAGGCCCCCTGTGTCAGGTCCCTGAGTGCTGAGTTGGCAAGTGGTGCCCAGAATCAGCTCTCTCGAGATGAAGCCCGAGACAGCCCAGCACAGCACGGGACCCGGGGACTCCAGTCTAGAGCAAGCACAGCCATGCCAGTCCACGCGCCACAAGGGAAGCGCCAAGCCGGACTCCATTTGTACCTGCGCGCCAGCTGAATGAAGGGTTCCACCAGGTTCTTAGCGTGGAGGAAACACGGATACCTCTCCAGACCTGCCATCCGGCCTATCTACTTCCCCAGGCAGGGCAAACAGTGGGCTGCATTCACCGAGATCTTTTCAAATCAGAGAGACTCTCTGAAAGACAGATGTCGGTTTGACTCTGAGCTCTGCCACTCAGCAGCCTTGTGAGTTTCACAATGTGCGCTAGCGTCTCTGTTCCCTAGCTTCCACTTTGGTCGAATAAACTGTTAATGTCTCTACCCTCAAAGGGTTGATTAAAGATCACCAAAGAAAACTGGTTCGAGCAGCTCCTAAATGGTCAGTTCAGGAACCCCGTTGGGGGATCAGCGAGGTCTTCCTTTCCCAACTTAGTATCTGTGAGTCCAGAGGGCCTCACACACTTCATCAGCGCACGCGACGCATTGCAAGAGGTTGAATGAGGAAGCAGGTGGGAAAATCCAGCTCTTTCCGCTTCTGGCACACTTAAAGAGACGTGCCAAAATGTCAAACAATGTCACACTTTTCAATATTTGTTTTGTTTTCGAAAGATAGATTTATTTTTCACATACTATGTTTATATGTAAGCATCAATGGGCTTACATATCATTGTTTTTAAGTGAAAAAGTTTAAAAATTGATTGCTTAGGTTTTTTTTTCCAAAACACTGGACGATTCCATTACATTGGTCTAACAACTGTTCTGTGTCTCTTAAATTAAACACTGTTTATGGAAGTGAAATTCACATAATATAAAACGAACCATTTAAAGCACAGCACTCAGTGGCATTAAGGAAATTCAGAATATTGTGCAATCATCACCTCTGTCTACTCACCCAACATTTGCACCTCTCCCAAAGGAAGCCCTGTGCCCACCAACCGGTCACTCCTGAGTCCTGCCTTCCCACAGTCCCCGGCAACCACCGATCTGGATACTTGGGTTGTTCCCATCTTTGGCTGTTGTGAGTAGGCATGCCAAGAACCTTCGTGCACGTGTATTTTTTGAGTACCTGTTTGTAATTTATTGAGGCACACGATGAGGAGTGGAATGACTTTGTCATGTGTTAACTATATACTTAACTTTTTGAGGACCCACCAATCTGCTTTCCACACCGGCTGTACTCCTTTAAATTCCCACCAGCAATGTACAAGGCTTCCAATTTCCCTACATTCTCGACAACAATTATTATTTTTCTGTTTACTTTTAGAAATTATAGACATGCTAGTTGAGGGTAACTACTATTCCTGATACTGATTTGCATTTCCCTAATGACTAGTGACGGTGAGCATATGAGCATGGTGATCGTCGGCCATTCGTGTATCTTCTTCGGAGCAATGTGGAGTCAGATCCTTTACCCACTCTCATTGGTTGTTTCATTGTGCTTTGCTTTGGAATTGTCGGAGTTCTTTTTATATTCTGCATCCTAGACCCTCACCAGATATGTATGTCACCTGCCTTCATGTCCTCCCATTCTCTAGGGTACCTTTTCTTTCTCCTGATAGTGTCGCTTGACGCACAACCTGTTTTAACGTAGTCAAATTGATGAAGTCAGAAAGCAAGGTGGTGGCTGTCAGGGGATGGGGAGGAGGGAATGGAGAGTCAGTGTTTCATGGGTACAGAGTTTCCGTTAGCCAAGGTGAAAAAGTTCTGTAGAAGGTTGATGGTGATGGTGGCACAAGAATTGGAATATACTTAGTGCCAATTAAATACACCCCTAAAAATGGTAACTTGTACTCTATGTATATCTTATTACAATAAAACAGTACCGGAAAACACAAGCATAAATATTGTTATTCAGCATATATAAAGCACTTCAAAAATCTGTAAGAAAGTCATCCAAAACAATTGAAAACCCTCAAGACACTCACAAAGATATTTCAATGCAAAGGAAAAGCAAATGGCCATTATGAAAGAACTCTGTCTTATTAGTAATTGGAGAAATGCAAAGGAAGACCCCACGCGAATGTTAATTTACACCCACTAAAATGGCAGCGTTAAGAAATCTACTAAAGCAAGTGTTGGTCAGTGTACCTAACAATGGGAACTCAATCTGCCCTTGGGGCTGTAACTTGGAAACAACAGGGAAATAGGGAATGTTCCCCCCCCCACTCCCCCCACCGCGTCCATGATGGAGCAACTGCACTCCATCATACTGTGTAAAGCCTTGGGATCCTCTGCCAGACATTAGAGTACTCAAAGCATCATTGCTTAGAAACGGTCTAAACTTCAAACAGTCGAGACATCCATGGACGAAAACTGGATGCCTATTTTGTGGACTGGGCCCACAATGGTACACCATCCAGTAGGGAAAGTGAAAGCCCTAGGTCTACAGGTAGCGACATTTGCTCTCCACGAGAGCGGCCCCTGCTCTGCAAGAGCCCTGCCCAGAGTTCAAGGGGCCAGGATGGTCCACGCCAGGGCAGGGGAAGGAAAGCAGGCTCTGCGGGGGACACAGTGTGGAGTCAGCCAGCAAGTGGCGGAATCCTACCTAGAACAGGAGACCGTCTCCAGCGAGGTCTGGACCCGTGGGACACGAAGCCACGGCGGGTAACGGTACAGGCGCGTGTGCAGAACGCACACGGCCACGGGAGGGGGTGACTGAGCCGCCACCTTCAGGGTGATGGCTGCTCCTCGCGCAGGGCCAGACTCCGCTGGAAGGAGCCCAGAGGCGAGGCACTGGGGAGCGGCCCCTTGTCGTCGCTGCCCAGGACCAGGACATGGGGAACCCCAGCTCAGGGCCCAGCTACCCTGAGCGGTCCTACAGGTGGGTCCCTTCCCTGCAGGGGCGTGGCTCCTCGTGGCTCCGCCTCCCAACGGCAGGCCATGCCGGCCAATCAGCGAAGCCGGCTGCTATCACGTGGACACAGGCCCTCAGAGGAGTGTCCTTGCAGTGCCAGGGACGCCCTGTCCTCTGAGGGGGTGCTGTCGGGATCGGTCAGGTGAGGTGCGACTGGGTGGGGAGGTGGGGGAGGCGTGGCCCCATGGCCCTTGGGGACGTGGGTGTGGAGCCCGGCAGGGCCGGGGTTGACCTCTGACAAAATGTCCCGTGTGGGCCGGGCGCGGTGGCTCAGGCCTGTAATCCTAGCACTCTGGGAGGCCGAGGCGGGCGGATCGTTTGAGCTCAGGAGTTCGCGAGACCAGCCTGAGCGAGAACGAGACCCCATCTCTACTAAAAATAGAAAGAAATAATATGGACAACTAAAAATATGTAGAGAAAAATTAGCCGGGCATGGTGGCGCATGCCTGTAGTCCCAGCTACTCGGGAGGCTGAGGCAGAAGGATCGCTTGAGCCCAGAAGTGTGAGGTTGCTGTGAGCTAGGCTGACGCCACGGCACTCTAGCCCGGGCAACAAAGCGAGACTCTGTCTCAAAAAAAAAAAAAAAAAAATGTCTCGTGTGTAGCCTGGGACCCGGATCACAGCGAGGCCCCTGAGGGCGGGCCGGGGGTGGGCCTGAGGGTCCCCAGGTCCTCTGAGGCTCACTGCGGGGCTCTGCGTGTGTGTGGGGGGGAGGGGGGGTAAAGGACGTGGCAGGGGCGGCGGGGCCCAACCCAGATGTATCCCTCCTGCCCGGCTACCATCATAACGGCACACTCGGATCACGTGGGGTCCCCTGGCGTCTGCGATGGCGAGTGGGCAGGGCCCTCACCTGAGTGTCCCGAACAGGTGCAGGTGGGTTCATTACCCATCCAGAGGGCTGGAAGGCTACGGAGTCACTCCACCACGGTCTGTGCCCCCAGACCGACAGGCAGACAGGGCGTCCCTGGCCCTCAGGGCCTCCCTTTGTCCCAAGGGCGTGGTGAGGGGCAGGCAGAGGGGACTGAAGTTGGGGTGCGCGAGGCAGGGGCGCGCTCTGTGGCCACAGCCCGGGACAGGTACGGAAGGGATGGGGCGGGGCGGGACTGGACTGGACCAGGCGCTGGCACCATCTTCCTCGTCCCCTCCTGCTGTGATGAGAGGCACGAGGGCAAGCCAGCCCCACCCTTGTTGAACCCGGAGAGCCTCGCCCTCACCCGCGGGCTCTCACTTAACCGGTCCCCATTTCTGTAGCGTGTCTTTGCGCTCACAAGGGTCAGGAGTCATCTCTAGCGTCTGAAGACAGCCAGCCATGGCGCCCCCAGGAAGGAAGCGCGCTAGGAAGAGGGCTGCCAAGGCCCCGGTGGAGGCTCAGCTTATGGCAGCCTATGACGTTCAGCATGGAGGTAAAAGCCCACCAAGGGGAGAGGGGCGAGGGGCGGCGGGCCGGGCGAGGGGCTCCCCGAAGCCCGTGCCCGTCCGAGGGCACGGTCTGCCTCGTCTCTTGGCAGGCTGAGCATGTGGGCGGCCCAGGGCCCCGTCATTGCTTTGGATTCCACCATGCAAACTCACCGGAGCCCTAGGTTTTTTTCTAAAGCACGTTCATGCTCCCACCCCCTAGCAGAGTTACAGAAGCTCTTAGCCCAGCTCTTCTGGACGGGTGCAGCCCTTGCTTCCAATGAGTCTGATAGACAGTACACGGTTTGTGTGACTGTAACGCCCAAAGGCTTGCACAAGTGCCTCGGTGAAATGGTCTCAGACCCTGGCCTCATTTCTCACGACTTGCACCTAAACGGTGCCACCTGTAGGTCTGCTTTGCAGCTCTTGGTGGCCAAGAGCCCAGGAATTCCACCAATACGACATGCCTCCCGCGTCCTTCCTTTAAACATCTTTGTCTTTTTTGCTTTCAATGCAGCAAACGATCCAGGAATTAGTGACGGTGGAGAAAGCAGCCCCTGTTCGGGCAGTCTTGACCAAGATATGCGGTAATGTGTTCAGAGTCATTTTTGCCTGGTAGTAAAGTAATTAAGGAAAATCAGCTTCCACTCATGTGGCAGGTGTTGTATGTAAAGCACTTGGCAGAAGACATTTCTTCTAATGCACACATGGTATTTCACTGACTGACAATGTAAAAGTGAATGTAATGTCTTCACAGGAATGAGGTACAGAATATGCTGGAGACATTTGAAGGTATGTTTTAAGAGATATTTGTAGGTGAAGACACTTTTCCTAAACCATATAACTTTTACAGCAGGAACTGTCAATCAGTGCGTGGCACTCCTGTTGTTTACTGCCTTGTTCTCAGGTACAGGATGTTACCTAAGTCTTGAGTGTGATTCAGCTCCATAGATTACTCGCCCCTTCCAATTGTTGATGTGAAGGGAATGGCACTGACAATGGTACCATCACTGGTGAGAGTGATGCTTTTATATGATGCACTGTGGAATACTGGAAGAAATTGATGAAATAATCTCTTCCACATTGTGCCAGGTAGCGAGTCATAGATCCAGTGTAACATCAATGTTTCATTTTCCCTTGTCAGTTATTTCCCATAACTTCCCAATTTCTTTTCCATGGGTGGCAGCAGTGCCGGTCGAGACCCCTAAAATACCTGCTTATCGTTATATTCACCTTAATAACCCCTGTAGTGGAGAACGAAACACAACATGGCTAGCAGTGGAGTGATGTATGATCAGAGTCAATGGCGAGTTTTAAATGAACATGTCCGATATCAGTTACCTTAACTGCATTAAAGGACATAGTCTTAAGTGTCAGAGTCAATTTTTGAGTCCTCTGTGTGGATAATTCATACGAACAGGTGAGTTTTGATACTGTTGCTCAATTTGGTGGTGACAATGTGCTTGATTTTTGAGCTGTCTTATAATTTCATTAATGTCCATGATAAACTATATTTACAAATTATTTTCAGAATGATGCAGTTCATTCATGATTACTGGAAAATAAGTACTGACAGTAGATCCATTACAGAGAGTCAGTCGTAGGCTTAGCCAAGCATTATTTGAAGTATTAAAAATGTTTACAAGTTTAGCAAATTTGAATTTTCCAAAATGCAACCTTTTGATGACAATGATATGCAAACCCTCCATGAAATGATGTGGAAACTGTTCTTGAATAAATTTTCTCATTTCCTTGTCTTTTAGTCTAATTTATTTAAAAGCCTCGCTGGCTAAATTAAATTTTTTTATTCATTTCTCATGAAATTTTGTGTATCTTTTTGAAGCCCTGTTAATTGGAAAAATTTTCTGTGTCTCATGTAACAAGTTCTAACAATCATTCATCTAACTCTGTCCTTTCAGTTGGTGAATGTTTCATAAAATGTTACGAACCGGCCTTTATAGCCGTTATCTCATGACAAAATAAAGGGGTCAGTGTCACCCTTTTCTCACATTTTGGAAAACAGAAACTTTCGCTCTTTAGCTGTATTTTCATCCTAAATTAAAAAGTGATGTGCCCTTAAGGCACACTGAATTAAAGGAGTAGTAGCTGGAAGCTTTCACAAAAAAAAAAAAAAAAAAAGCGAAAAGGAAGCAAAGTATCTTGCTTTTTGAAATGATGCCGATTGGTTAATGCTAAGTGTCTTTCCAATACTGTGGAACCAACATTGCCCGAATTGACTTGAACATGTAGGAAGAGAATAGTTTCCAAGAGTATATTTCAATGGGTATCTATTTGCAATGCAGAGGACATGAATAAAGTTCTTCATGCCAAGAGAAAACGTTTCAAAATGAACACCGATGCTTGTGTCAACAGCATGCACCAGAAAATTGAGCATGTTTGGGAAACCTATCAAGAGCAAAGGTAAGGTGGTTGGAAATTTAGAGCAAAACCATTTGTCTCATTTCTTAGTATACTTCATGAGTAGAAACTACGTAAGAAACATACTATGTGCTGTATTTGGAGGATACTCAAGTTGAAAATACATCTGGCTTGATTTTCCTGTAAGGAATTAATTCCTTTAGTCCTCTGACCTCACCCCATACCCCATAATTGAAATGAGATGTATTTCCTCAAGGTCAATAAAGGTGACCTATTTTGCTCTTGCCAATCACAGTTGATGTGCTTAACCTAAAGAAGTTTTTATTCCTTCCGTGAATGTGCTTCCTGAATTAGAGTTAAGTGTCTTTAACACTTAAGACTGTGTTCGAGCATATAGAAAAAGGTTAGTCTCATGTTGTCAATAATTTGTAGGTTTTACTGAATTAGTCTCACTACTGTTCTTGTACAAAATCGTTCCTGGGACAACATGGGGAAAAATGAAGTGTTTCTGGTGGGAGGTCACAGGTGATAAATGGGTACAATATCCTCATGGAATTTATTTGTGACATCACAACCTGCGTGTTATTCAGGAAGAGAAAAGGAAAAAAGACACCCGTGTCGATAAAATGCATTTTCCTGGAAAATTTATAACACAATAAATCTTCCGTGGTTTTGAAGAGCTAAGGCATGTGAGGTAGCTTCTCTCTTAGGCGGTAACAAACCAATATTCTTGTCGTGAGAGTAAATCCTCTGTTGTATCTTCCCATCAGAGGATTGCAGCTGATGTCATCACCTTCTCCCTTCACCGTATAAGTCGTGACAAAAAAATTTTGTTTCGAAAGTGTTTTACCTTTTTTTTTTTTTTTTTTTTTTTTTGAGACAGAGTCTCACTCTGTTGCCCGGGCTAGAGTGCCGTGGCGTCAGCCTAGCTCACAGCAACCTCAGACTCCTGGGCTCAAGCCATCCTACTGCCTCAGCCTCCCGAGTAGCTGGGACTACAGGCATGCGCCACCATGCCCGGCTAATTTTTCTCTCTATATTTTTAGCTGTCCATATAATTTCTTTCTATTTTTAGTACAGACGGGGTCTCGCTCTTGCTCAGGCTGGTCTCGAACTCCTGAGCTCAAACAATTCACCCGCCTCGGCCTCCCAGAGTGCTAGGATTACAGGCGTGAGCCACCGCGTGCCGGGCCTCTTTTTCTTATTCGTAGGAAGTGTCACAGCATCCATTATTCTGTTCTGCAGGCAGAAGCTTTGTCTGGAGTATTCTCAGCAGTTCCAGGCTTTGATTCGGGAGTGGCATGAGGGTATGAAGAAACTCAAAGAAGAGGAAGAAAAACTAGCTGTTGGTATCAGGCTTAGCTTTCTAATTAATCAATCTCTTGTCTCAAACTGTCAGGGATGAATCATTCATGCAAAACTTCCAGGAGAGAAGGTAGAGTCCACGAGTACAGATGGACAACGTGGGTGGGAGATGTGGCGATGGGAGCCTGGACGTCCTCTTTGGATTGGTCCTGTCCCTTTAGAGAGACACAAAGGTCATCAGTTAGAGGTAGGGGCAGGAGAGGATGTGTTGCCTTCGGGGCAGGGGAGAAGGCCTGGAATTGTGTCCTGAGAGTGGGCCAGTGAATGGACTAGGGGACTCTAACTGCCAAGTGGCATTAGGGGGTCCATCTTAGGTTAGG
>JAQIFY010006010.1:0-10624 GCA_028533085.1 Varecia variegata
ACGACTCTGGGGCTCACAGCCCAGGTGCACGAAGCACTGGCAGTTCATGCTGGAACAGCGTGCTCACGGCAAAGCCCACCAGTGCATTAAAAAATTATACAACCTCCTTTATAAAGAAAGGAGAAATGTGACGTTCAGGCATTTGCTTCAGCACAATAAAATAAAAATCCCATTGCTCCGATGGCCTTAAGGTGAACACAGAGCACCTTTACCAGTATGTTGTTGCCCCAGACACAACGTTTTACTGGGAAGAAATTTTGTACTGAAAAGCCCTTTTCTTATTCAAATTTGGGGAAGGAAAAATGATACATAAGGAAACCTGTTTCAAAAATTCACAGGAATAAGTACCAATTAGATTTTGCTGAATAACAAACAGCCCCAGAAATTAGTGGCTTAAAACAACATTTATGTAGCTCATGATTCTGTAGGTCAGCGATCTCAGCTGGTCCAGGAGGCCCTCCGGGTCTCAACTGGGCTCACCTGTGTGTCTGAGGTTAGCTGCCAGACGGGTAGTTCCGTTCTGGGGGCTGGGATGACAGGGCGACTGCAGGGCAGCTGGGCACACTTATAGGGAGGGGGAGAATTATGATCATTTTTGTACTCTAACACAGATGCTAAGGTACGCCTCCATAAGACACAAAAATACTGAAGGTGGAAAAGAAGAGAGAAATCTTGGCATTACAGTTATTCATTACTGTTCCTACTGGAACAGAATCAATTCCAAAATTAGCTGATTTGGTTTTATAATCAGCTTAAACCACCTTAGCATATAATATTATATAAAATTATGCATGACATATTTATTATATACATGTATAACATTAAATACATTATTTGTAAATATACTGACATAATTATATAATACAATGCCAGCATCAATATATTATATTAAATATATTTATATAGCATATAATATTATATTAAAATTGTACTTTTAATTTGTTTACTTTCTTCCTATGACTTCACCTTACCACTATCTTTCCAGTCACTTTCACCTAATGCCAAGGTGAGACTATCATTGGAAGGAAAAGAAGGATCAAATTAAAGATTAACATGTGTAATTACTGCTAGCCATGGAATTATTCACTTAGTGCTCAGAAAATATAGGCAATTTACCCAAAGTTAGTTAAATGTGGAAAGAGTACTAGAAGTCCAGTAACTTGATTGTTGGTTTGATATTCCATTCTTGATGCCATGCTGATAGCCAGGAATGATTTTGGGGAGATAAATTTAATGATTTAATTATTTTTTAGAGGGCCAGAGTGCTCACATACATAATGTCATGTCTAAAAAAGCTCTCTGCTGGTATAAAACAAAATCACCCACTAGATCAGAATCTACTGGCTAATGCTCCAAGTGGCTAATGCTGCTTGCTGCTTCCAGAGGCTCTGGCTGGCTTTGGTCCCTCCTCCCGTCCTGTTGGCTGCAATTCTTGCAGGGGTAGGAGGGCATTATAGCTGGCAGCAGTTTCGATGCCTCCACTCTAACGGCCCTAGCATTTAGGATTGGTTCAGGCAATCAGAGAAAGCCCCAAATAACAGTTGCATAAACATCATTCTGTCATGAAACTGCTCTCACATCATGGAAGCTGAGTTAGGCGAACAGGGCCAGGAAGGCAACTCCACAAAGTCTTTAGAGACTCAGGTTTCTTTTACCTGCAACTTTAGCTTGTTGCTTCTGTCCTCAAGAGCATCGCAAGGCTTCTGAAGCTCCAGCCATCGCATCCACCACCCAAGCAGTGAGAAGGCGGGAGGGAGGAAGGCAAAAAGGGGAACAATTTTCTATAACAGCCCCCCTGGATGTCCCATCCAACATTTCTTCTTACTTGTTAGCCAGAACTTAGTCAAATGACTACATTTTGCTACAAGGAAGTCTAGGAAACACAGTCTTTTAGCTGGACACATCCCCAGCCTGAATAAAAAGCTGGGTTCTCTTACAAAACAGAAAAAGGAGACCGAACATTGCGTGGGCCCCTGTCAATCTCCCACACCTGCGCATGGGAGACAGCCAGGCTTTGGTGAAATAAAATGTTTCTCCTCAAAGCCACATTGCCCTCCTCCTGACTGGAGAGGGGCCCTGTACTCTGTAGCAGGAGGTCAGAAATTCTAAATGGTGACAGGGCCAAAATATCTGGCAAAAGACAGGAATAGGGCTTCCAATAGTTCTCGTTAAAGTGAACTTGTTTTTCTAAGTAAAATACATTTGGACACATGAGATTTTTTTTTTTTTTTTGCCATGAAATTTCTTGTTTAGCATTGAACATTTGAAAGTAAATTTTGGTTAATATGAAATAAGAAAAATATTACCTAAAACAATGAAAAATGCTACTATCATTAGTCATTAGGAAATGCAAACTAAAACTTCAATGAGATACCACTATACTCACTGGATACTCACTGGATATACTCACTGGATTGGCTAAAATGACAATATAATGACAATAGTAAATATTAATAAAGATCATTTATAAATAGTTATTCCAGGGGAGTATACATATACATTGCTGGAGAGAATGTAAAATTGCACAGCCATTTTGGAAACTTGGCTGGTAGTTTTTAAGAAGGTAAACCCCCTCTTAGCATACAAGCCTGTAATTCTACTTCTAGGCATTCAAAGCACTGAAAACAAATGTCCACACCAAGTCTGGAACACCAGTGACTATGGTGGCCCCAAACTGGAATGAACAGGTGTATCAACAGGGGAATGGATACAAGGATTGTAGCAAAGGAATCGTACTTAGCACTAAAACAGATTGAACTGCTGCCATGTGCAACAACCATGGTGAATCTCAAAAACTATAAAATATGCTAAGCCAGAGATGTCAGACACAAAAGGGTATATACTGTATTCTTCCAGTTAAATAGGGCATTTTGGAATGGGCCAGGGGTGAGGACACTGATGACAAGGGGACACTATATGATAGGAATGTTCTCATCTTAATTGTGGTGATCACACAAGTGTATGATTTGGGAAAACTCACCAAAGTAGGTTCATTTTATTTGTAAGTTATACTTCAGTAAAGTTGATTTTTAAAAGGGACATCAGGATATTCCGTTGAAGCAGTTACCCATTTCCCCCCAAATAGCTTGCCCCTCTGTGTCCACCCCAGGACCACATGATCCCACCAGGATGTAGAGAAGAACCCCACTTTCAATGGGAGGTGGCAGCAATGCCGGTTAGCTGAGTTTGCTAAGCGTGTGTTGTCCCAAAATTCATATATTCAAGCCCTATAGCACAATAGCTCAGAAAGTGACTGTATTTGGTGAGAGGGCCTTTTAAGAGGTAATTAGGGCATGTTGTGCGCTAATCTAAGCTGACTGGTGTCCTCCTAAAAGATGAGATTAGGACGAGAGACATAAGTGCAGTGCGTGCAGAGGGAAGACCTGCTAAGGTCACAGAGAAAGGGCAGCCTTCTGCAAGCCAAGGAGAGAGGTCTCAGAGGAAACTGACCCTGCTGACACCTTGATCTCAGACTTCCAGCCTCCCAAACTGGGAGATAATAAATTTCTGTTGTTTCAGCCACCTGGTGTGTGGTATTTTGTTTTGGCAGCCCAAGCAAACTAATACAGTGTGTGTTTGATAGTGGTTAACGGGGTGGAAAAATCCTTTCACTGATGCGATGGGAAATTAGCCAGGGGCTGCCCGGAAATTGATTTCTGAGTCGGGCCCACCCAAAGGGCTGTGTGCATGAGCATAGCCGTGTCCTTAAACCTCATCTAGTAAGAGGGACTCATGACAAGGTTGTAAAATGTTGGGCATATAAATGACCATTTGAAGCGAGATGTGCAAATGAGCTAACCTTCATCACCAGGATGACCCCTGAACTTCATGAGATCCTTATGGAAACGGCTTGCTCCCAGACCCCGGGCTTTGGGTCCACGTGGGGGTTGTACCAGTTCCGGGAAAACTCTGGAGAAATGAGCTGTCTGCTTCGTACCACTGTGCCTGTCTTTGCATGTATCTTTAAGAGAGAAGCAAAATCTGTATCACTATTGGAGGGCAGGCAAGCTGGTGAGCTAGGCTAAACGTACTAATTACGGTAACATGGAGATGGAGATGGAAGTGATCTTAACTGTGAAGAGTTGATTCATTAAATCAGCTTTTCCCGAGGCCCCACCCGTGGCTAGGTCCTATAGGGGTAAATGCATTTGGGAAATGCTACATATTCTAAAGCCCTCTTGGAAATTCACAGAGAATATTTGCACATTAAAGGAGTTAAAGAGCACTATGTTTTAAACCTCTAAAACAATATTTCCCAAACTCATATTATCAGAACCCCCTTTTTTCTTCCCTACCTCTTGTTTCCCACATAGGACATTTTAAAATTCCATGAAATGTACTTCAGGAAATGCTACATAAAATGAGATGTTGATGAAATTGCTGCAGATGTACTCCCCAAAGGTCACTGGTGTATTAGCGTCACTGGTGTGAAATGATGACATGCTTACATAGGTTTTATGTATACATTTGGTCTTAATTCAATAATTTTATATCTATGAAAGTAAAATTTGGATGCACATCTAAATAAAAAATTTAGTTTCTACAGTTAGGGTTAATTTTACACAATATAAATTTCTGATTTATATTCATAATTTGTCCATTTGCAGATGCAAAATTTGGTACCAAAATGATCATGTAGAAAAGCAATCTGATGCTGGCAAAATAAACTACTCTGGGTATAATTAGCCACCTGGCACTCAATAAATGCAGTGGACTAACTGGCTGGCTCACAAGGGGAGGCTGGAACTATTTTACTATGTCTCTTCCTTGATACCATTTGTGAAGGAAATTTTAAGGGCAAAAATAGGAATATTAAAAGAACAACTGAAATCCCTCAAAAGATTACTATTCTAAAATAATTTTTTAAAGACTGGCAGAAATTTGTCTTGGCCTAAGCCATTTCAAAAACTTTCAAAAGTACAAAGAACACATTAACTATAGCATGCTTATTCCATAATTTTGGTTTTGTCAGAAGAATATACGATTTCTCCTTATTTACCTGGAAGGATTGGATATTTAGTCTTGTCGAGAGGTACTTAAATGTAGTTCCATGAGTTTTTTTAATGTGCGTGTCTTTAATTTTAAGATCAGTTCGTTGCAATCATTGATTAATTCATGCCAGTGGCTTTGGAAAACACATGCCCACTAAGTCAATAAAGGAACAATGCTGTTATGATATGAATATAAATATTTAATAAAAATTCAAGTGTAGTCTTAGTGCATTTTTTTCTTAGATCTGGATATTTCTGTATTTATATAAGCAAAATAAAAGTGGCCAAAATATGCTTTTCAAAGTTATAGGCAACTGGATATGTTCCCTGGTGGCACTCAGAGTTCCCAGCTGTCCTGGGACTAAGCCAGGTATAACCTTGAATTTGATAGAGCTTATTAATTAATGACTAGAAAAATTAATATTGGTAAAACAGACTATGTGATTGTGACTAACGCCAGGCATTCCTACAGATCCCAGACCACTCCAATATGAGAGAAAGAGCCAATTTGATGGGAGAAGAGTGAAAAGAACCAGGGTTAGGAGGCTCTTAGTATTCCAGGGTTTCATTAGGTTGATACTAAGGGGTATATCCCTGATCCTTTATGTGCAGAAGTAATATTACTCCTATCCAGTGTATGTGAGGATGGAGAGGGATTTACTTAGATTTTGCATGAAGACATAACAGACACCAAAAAATTTTCAAAAAATTATGGGCATGTCTTCCTTATCATTTAGAATAGCTGGGAAGACTGTATCATTTTGAATGCTACCCATGGATGATTGGAAGAAAGAAAAGAATTGGCAATTTGGACTGCATGTTCGTTATAACAGGATTTTCCAAGAGTTTCGTTAATTTTAAAAAATGCTTACAATATTGCCTCTGCTGAAATGTGTTTACAATTTCCCAAACACTCTTTTGTGATTGCAATGGCTTTTAAAATGATATGTAATATGCTTTACATAGGTGTCTTATTATGTGCCATGACTATGTGCCATGTGCTTATTACTGTGCCATGACTATAGAATGGCCCAGGGGGCTTTGAAAGAACACCTAGGCCTAGGCACCCTCCCCCCCCACCCCAGAATAACTAAACTGGGATCTCTCGGGGTGAGCACAATGCAGGCCTCTGTATTTTCTAAAGATCCACCTGCATCACCTCACCCTGGTGATTCCATGCCCAGAGGGAAGGTAGGACCGTTGGACTATAGTTCTCACCATTAAAGAACCATTTCGTGTAGTCTCATGAATGCTAACTATTAAAAAATAATGTTTATGTCTATACGAGATACTCTTCATTAGACCAAACTAATACACATTTTAAAAAATAAATGATGTGCTTGGGTTGATCACAAGAGAAAATCCTTAAATACCCCCTCATCAATTTGCACTAGATCAATTTTCAAAAAATTGAAACGTATATGTTAATGTGACATAAATCTATGTAAATTATATAACTGTATAATTAGCACCTCGAGGTTCTTTTGGTAAGTTTCTCTTAAGCTGTAGCTGTGAAGCTACAAATTCTAAAACTGGCTGCAGAGGGAGAATGGTTTCCAATTAGGGTGTTTTCTCTTAACTAAATCATTAAGAGCTCAGTTGATTTTAACAGCCTGTGGGTAAGAAAAGAGAAAAATGGTAATGTCCTCATTAGAGAATAATATGTTCATACAGGAAAAGAATTAAGAATTCACAAAGATGAAAGAAAGAGAAATGGAAATGGTTCCCGAAGTATGATAGTTCTTTAGTGGAATTCTGTACCCTGCCATCACTTAAAGCGATGGAGTTTTGGCATCTCCATATAGCAGGTATTAATCCAACATGGTTCATTCTGATTCAGAATGCACTAACTCATTTAGATCTACAGAGATTCAAGGGAAAAATATGTATGGGAAATAAAATGTATTCTTTACAATGTATTCCCTTTTTTTGTACTAAATAAATAACCGTCCAAATGTATTCATAGAGTGAGTTCACTTTGCTTTGACTTTGAGTCACTTAAAGGGACACAGAGGTATTCCAAATATTGCCTATCAAGCTTGAGGTTTTTCTCTAGTTTTTGGCTTCCTTTTTGGATCGTATTTGTCCCAGCTACTCTGGGAGATTATCAAGGCTCACACAACCAACTGCAGGTTTAACTATTTTGGAATGTTACTTATCAACTGAAAATAATCTTAGGCTAAAAACTCTTGAATATCAAAAATCTCTTTGGATGTGCCAGCTTAATTTCAAGGATGATTTATTCACTCACAATGTTTTAGAAAGAATTATAGGTTAATTAAATAGCTCATCTGGTAGAAATCCCAGAGTTCAGAGGACACGGTTAATCCAAGCTTCAAAGAATATAAAAATAAGATAAACACAAGGAAATGGAAAATAAATGAACACAAAATGATGCCGTACTTTCCTCCTATAAACTGGTCATGGTTCTTTTCAAATGTCACTTGGTGTCTTTTTCATATTTAAGATGAAAAGATAAGACAAAGGCAGAAAACACATTCAAGTAGTTAAAAAGTTTCGACGATGTTTAAAAGCAGGAGCCTGCACTCCCAGAACGCTGACCCAGCAGAGTTTACAAACATGTGCCTCAAGACAGATGTTCAATTAACAAAAGTTGTCCTTTGTCATTTTGGTTTTTTTGGTTCTGTTTCATCCTGAAGTCCCAGAAAAGAAGACAAGAATATTTATGAAAGGAAACAGATCCTACCCAACAATCCCTCAGCAACATTTATTATATTAAAATATCCTTGATGAAAGAGCCACGTAGACAAAACTGAGGTAGTTGGAAAAAATTGACCAGATTTGAGAATTGCACAGGAGGCTTCCTGTTCAAGATGCAGACTATGCCCAACTCCCCCTGGAAATTAACGAAAAAACATTCCGAAAAGTATGTGACCATACACGTATCGGCAGTGGCCCAGAAACACTGAGGAATATCTGGAAGACAGAAGTGGATGGGATAAAATTAATGGAAAAAGAAGAAGAGGAAACTGTAGCTAAAGACATATAATAAAATACACGGTGCCAAGAAGAAGCAGATCTTTGAGGAAAACTGAGAACAAGTAATGGAAAGACTAAGGTGAATAATCCTAATTATTGAAGTCAAAGAAAACAGACTTGGCTCAATAAACAGAATAGAACCTTAAAAATTTCACAGTGTCTCAGAGAGGTTCTAATCTAGAGGATATTGTAGTAAAAAAAAATTGAGAACAGGTTAATCACTCATTTGTTTATTCACCAATTTGGCAAATATGCACTAGTGCCTACTGTGTGCCAGGCACTATTCTAGGTGCTGGGGAGATAGCAGACACCAAAAAGGAAAAAAATCTCTGCCCTCTTGAAACTACACAAGGGCATAGCATCAATCAGTCAATAAGATATGGTATGTCATCAGTAGATAAAATAATATGGGGAAAAATAAAGCAGAGAATGGAGTGAAGGAGTGAACAATAGGGTTGGAATCTTAAATAGAAGTGTCACAAAAGGCTTTGCTGAGAGTTGAATGAATTGAGACAGCAAATCATGCGGATATCTGGGGGAAGAGTATTCCAGGTATGAGGGAGAAGTGGTGCAAATGTCCTGGGGTGACAGTGAGGTTGATATAAAGAGAGAATAAAGACAACGTGTAGAAGAGGTGATAAAAGAATTAGCAGAGGTCCCTATCAAATAAGACTTAGTAGACCATGGCAAAGACTTTGAATTTCATTCTGAATGAGATGGAAAGTCATTGAAGTATTTTAAGCAAAGGAATAAAATGATGTGACTTATATTTAAAAAAAATCACTCTGGCTCCCCAGAACAGACGCTGGGGGCAGGGAGAGCAGGAGATGTAAGGTAGGAGGTTATCTATATGGTCCAGCTGAGGCATGATGGTGACTTAGATCTGGACATTATGGATAGATAACTTGTTGAGAAGTAATTGTATTCTGGTTGGGTAGAAGTTTGAAGAAAGTGTGCTAAGAAATAAAAAAATATGATCCCCTAAAATACAAACATGTATACATTCATTCATACATATATCAGTTGATAAGCTGAACTTAAAAACTGGACAATTTTTCATGCTACTCAGAATGGAAAAAAAACTAGACAAAACTGAAGAGGAAATTATTAATCTAGATGACAAAGTTAAGGAAATATCCCATAATATTAACCAAAACCAAAAAAAGATTAAGAAAGAGAAAAGAGGGGAAAAAAGGGCATGAAGGATAGGTACAGGGGATTTCAAATAGATCCCATGGGAATTTCGGCTGGGAAGAATAGGGAAAATGGACAAGAAATAAGGAAATATTGTAACAGATGAAAAATTCTTGGAGATTAAAAAGCAAAATAGGAAACTTCAGATTGGAATCTCTAAATACCAAGCAAGGCTAATGAAAACAACAAACAGTTTCTCGGACAGAGAACCTGGAGGGAAAGCCCGGTCTCTTACAGAGGAATGAGAACAGCCTAGCATCACACTTCTAACTAGGAACCCTACACGTTATGCATAAAGGAAACAATTCAACATTCTGTGGGGAAAAATATTTTGATTCTAGAAATCTTCACCCAGTCAAAATAACAATCAAATGTGAAGACAAAACAAAACATGTTCAGACGTGAATATTATCATCTTTGTCACATACTGGAAAACATTGCTCAACGGTACTTGTTAAGAACAGTGAAAGGTCTGCGATTTTACCCTACTTGCAAGCTAAGTCAGTCTGCCAGTTTCGTAGATGCTGGAAGATTCATGGTCATAGACACACAACTTTATTATTCCTGGCACAACAGAGAGCATGAGCTTCAGGTTTGCATTGATACCCTTTGTACCTATGGAGTCCCCCAAGTCCCATGGGGGAGGTACAGAGTGCCCAGGTAGGTGCTGTGTATACAGCGGGCTTGCCTTGCAGCATGAAAAAAAGTTTGAAAAATTTGAAATACTCAGTTCTGCAAAAATGATACTATGCTTTCAAATGGCTTCATTTTCCTCCTGGGTATGTTAGAAGACTACCTTTGCCAGCTCCCTGGCAATTTATGTAAAGAGATTTCATTTTGTTAGTTGTGGCAAATGGAATGTGGACTGAATTGACATATATCACTTCCAGGACTTGCCCATAAAAATTCCCCTTTGGGAACAGGTTGTTCACTTATTTATTCATTCACCAATCTGACAAATATGTACTAGTGCCTACTGTGTGCCAGGCACTATTCTAGGTGCTGGGGATATAGCAGCAAGCCCAACAGAAAACAATCTCTGCCCCCTTGAAACTTACACAGGGGCATGGTATCAATCAATCAATAAGATATGGTATGTCATCAGTAGATAAAATAATATGGAGAAAAATAAACCAGAGAATGGAATAAGGGAATGAACAGTAGGGTTGGAATTTTAAATAGAAAGATTGTGAAAGGCTTTGCTGAGATTTGAATGAATTGAGGAAGCAAGCCCCGTAGATATCATGGTCCTCTCCTTCCTCTTTTTATAATTAACTCGGAGGTTTCATGTTGAAGGTGGAAAGAGCCTGGCTTTTAAATGACTCCAAGGTTCAGTGTCCCCATCAGCTCCCTCCTCCATCCCTAGCAAACAGTCTTGATGATAATCAGAGTAAGCAATGAACTTTTATTGTGTTAAACTAATGAAATATTCAGATTGT
>JAQIFY010006011.1:0-10624 GCA_028533085.1 Varecia variegata
CTTTGGGAATTCTTAAAGGTCTTGGTAAGAAAGACGTGACTCCCTGAATTTCCTTCCCAGGATGAAGAGCCCTGAGACAGAATGTCCAAAGGAGGCACACAGCCCAGAACTCACCTTGAGGGCCTTTTCAAGCTTACTGTCCTTGTCTTTCTCTTTTTTGGATTTCTTCTTGGCCACTTCATCTGTTCCATCTACCTCATCACCTTTTCTCTTTCTGAAAGACACAGGATACAAAAGGAAGAACCAGAGCCATTAAAAATCTGACGCCCAATGACTTGGGGTGTCACAGTATCTTGTGTCATTTACGCCTCTCTGCAGGCCCTGCTCACACTTGTCCCCTCCCCACCCCACTCAGGGCTCTCGGGTGCTTGCCGTGCACTCGGGCAGCATTTGCCACCGAGAAGGCAGGAGACCGCGTCCACGTCAGTTCTGCCAGCCAAGGGCGAGGGTTGCAACAACCCATTACAGAATCCAGGGCTCAGGTCCCACCTGATGTCAAAAACCCCATGCATCTCCCGGCACAAAGGAGACAGCCTAGAAGGTTCTGGCAGGGACTACGCCAAAGGTAAGCCCATGGCTGAGGGGCAGGGACTGCAGAAAGACAAAGTGCCAGAGGCTGAGCATTTCGAGCTAAAACACAGGGCGGCTCCCAAGGCCAAAAGGCTGTTTGCAGAGGTGAGGTTGTGCGGCCACACAAAGCCCAGACCAGCAGTGGCAGCCAAAGCACCGCCAGCCAGTCTGCCCAGCTGGTTCAGCAAATACTCAGCACCGAGGGTGTGAGCTGCTCCTACAACACAGGGCAGGACAGCCACAGTGGCCTGGAGTCAGCCTCGGCTGTCACAGAGACCTGAGTTCAAACCCTTGCACTTCTCCCCATCCATAAAACAGGGGGAAGAACACCCTCTTCCTTGCAGAACTGTGGTGACAGTCAAAGGAAGCAGCTCCAGTACAGTGATCAGCACAGTGCCTGGCGCACAGCACGTGCTCAGGACATCCTGGTTGTTACCATGGTGCACACACGAGCTGATGAACTCCTACACCTGCAACACGTGTTACAATGCCCTGAGGATTTTCTGTATACTGTTCTTAGAGACAGGGTCTCGCCATGTTGCCCAGGCTGGTCTCAAACTCCTAGGCTCAAGTGATCCTCCTGCCTCGGGCTCCCTGAGTGCTGGGATTGCAGACACGCGCCACCGCGCCTGGCCCCTGGGGACTTTTGGATCTATGCCTGACTTTCCAGTTTTTTGCACATTCCAGAGCCACGTACGCTGCTGCAATCAACAAATGTGTGTGACGTGAACTGAAGTAACGTACGCATGGCTGCTCAGTGGTGGCCCAGTCACCGTGCAAGGAGCAGGTGCACACTGGGCCGACACAGGGCCCTTGGTGTGCTCGTTAACAAGTCGTTCTCCAGGCTGAAGTCCAGGCAAGACATGAGGCAGCCAGAGACCCAAGATAGATAATTCTTCCCACCTTAAATGTTAACAACTTGTGAAACCCAAATAATTCTGAACTCTAAGCCAGGAAACTTATTATACGCTGCCCATCCACTACCTAAAAATGGTTACGATCCTCCCAGCACCATTCCTAGAAATCCAGACACACGGGAACACGCCAACATGTGTATGAGGATGTCAAGGGGATGTGACAGCAGATCGGGGGGGATCAGAGGAAACGTGTGGATGACCCAGGCAAGGGGGGTGCTCAGACAGGGCAGGGTGGTCTTCCCATGTACAAAGGGCTCTGGTGGGAAAGGGAACCCAGCTTGTCCATGGAGACCAGGTGTTGGAAGGGGGAACAGACCACAAGGAAGCGGGTCTCACAGGGCAGAGGGCTATAGGAATTGTCCCTACAGCTCCTGCAGTCCTTCCCTACTCTGTCCCCTGCTCCCACACCTCTGCTACTGCTGTCCCTCAGGCCACGTCACCCTGGCTTTCTGACGGTCAGCAAAGGGAAATGCAGGAGTCACATGGCAACTTTAGGGTCTTGAGCACCCCGTGGCATGGCGCTCCACCCACCCTTCGCTCTTCACTCCCGGGAGCCGCTTCTTGAGGGCTTCTTGGTCCTCTGCAGCGAGGAGGCTGAAGCCCTTGAGCTGGCTGGCACTGTACTCAGGCCGGAAACCCAGCTCCTCCCTCTTCTTGACGAAGCAGTTTGGGTGGTACCAGCGATCAATCATGCCCAGCTGCGGCTTCTCGGGGTCCAGCATCTTCTTGGACAGGCGCATCTGGCCCTGCAGGAAAAACCGCGTGTGGTACCAAGCGAGCGGCAGGTCTGAGCCAAGGCGCCTGCCTGCCCAGCCACCGGAGGGCTCGAGGGCTGCTGGGATAGTCTGGCTCTCCTAGGCCACCAAGGATTGTGCTACCCTCTAGTCTCAGTGTCCCTTAAATCCCAAGGGCTGGCCACCTACCTGCCTGGACAAGCAAGTGGCAGCGCTTCCTTGCAGCTGTTTCTGATCTGGGGTGGGCACGAGCACACCTGGTGTGGAGTGCCGGGAGAGCCAGAGCTTGTGCAACTGCTGGGAGGGCCGGCAACGTGGCACACTTGCACCAGCGGGGGCTTTCTGCCACGCCCACCCCCCAATGCACTCCAGCTTCTTCACACATATGAAGCCCCCTCAGAAGGGGTCATAAAACCACTGACACGAACCCAGTCCCATCAGCCTGCCCAGGAGTACGATCCGCAGGCCTGACATTCTTGGGAGAGTTCCTTCCGTGCCCGCGAGCTCCAGACCCAGATACTCGGCACGGAGGGGCTGCCCGCACTCCCCTCGAAGACAACCTCAACTTCTGCCTCAAAGTTTTAGCGGCTGAAGGTAGGTGGAGAAAATCTAGCAATTCCACGCTTTTCCTCTCTGAACACCCACAGGCTCACCTCACTTTCATGTACGACACCTCCAAGAGGCAGAAACCTTCAGTCAGTGCCTTAAATGAGTCAATCAGTACCTGTGCGTCACACCAGGGCAGGACAAGAAGGCCGGAGGGCACAAGCCTTCCCGCCACCCGTGTCTCAGCCCTCCGCCCGGTCCATCTGACTGGCTGCCAGCCTTCGGGGACTAGATCTGGCGGAAAAGGCTGGTTAATGAAGTTTCTGATTAAACAGAAGAAAGCTGGAGGTTCACACCGGGGAAAACACACTCCTTCAACTGAATCCCACCCTAAAACACAGACAGCCTCCCCGCAGCTACTGCTGAATCCAGAAGAGACCCCTATGTTAATGCTTTTCAGACGCTTCCGGGTATCCAGGTGCAGCCACATACACGAGCACTGAACCGACCCTAATTAGGGTCAGACCCGCCTGGAAGAAAAGTGACTGTCATCTCCGGTCTGTACTAACATCTCACTTTATTTTCAACCGCTGGTGTTGAGCGAGCACCCTGAAGTCCCTATTTCTTCTTTTCTCTCGAGATAGCCAATGGCACCCCCTGCACGCAATTGAGGAAGGTCAGCCGGCTGCCGGAGCCCCGCGCTCTCACCTTCTCTATCTTCTCCATGCACCCCTTGCACGTGCTCCTGTTGGACTTGGCGTACTCCGCCGCGAAGTCCCCCAGCGTCTTCTCCGCCTTGCTGCCGCCGCCATCCTGGCCTTTGCCTGAAGAACCAAACACACAGCGATGCTCACGACGGCCTCACCGTGTCACTGCACGAAGTCCCCCACCCCCTCCTGCACCTCCCGGGACCTTCCACCGGGATGGGAGACTGCAGCTGGCCCATCTCACCTCCACCTGTTTGCAACAAGTATGGCTGGTTAACAAGCTTCTTTACTGGCAATGAAGTGACCTTTCTCAGGCAAGCGCTTTGAAACAGCACCATGCTAGCCAGTGTTCGGCCGTCTGACCTTCCACTTCTCTCCATTTCCTCTGGAGTCCCCGCCCGCACTTTGAAAAGCACTTACTAAGTGCTTACCTTAAAAGCCTGGAACCACACTAAATTCTAGCTCAGCCTTCCAATTTCCACTACACTTTTATTTATCAAAGTTAAATGTTACATTAAAGGGACTATCTTGATACAGATCAGACACAAGTACATGTAAGAATTAAATGCATGGTAAAGGTATCATTTAAAATTAGTGGGGAAAGGTTGAATTATTTGAGACAAGAGCTATGTTCTTTTGTTATATAAAAATAAATTCCCAGGCTGAAATGTCTCTTTCCTAAGAGCAGAGGTAAGACAAGGCTATCTTCTCTCATCACTTCTATTCCTCATTGTACTGGAGGTTCAATTAAGTGCATCAAGGAAAGAAAAGGAAATAAAAGGCATAAGTTTGGAAAAGAACAAGTAGAGCCATCTCTATTTGTAGATGACATGATTATGTATGTGAGCTATCCTTAGGAATTTATTTAAAAAAGCGACTAGAACTATTAAGTGAATTTAGCAAATTTGTGGGACACAAGATTTGTATATAAACATACAAAAATTTCTACCTATGAGCAAGGAGCCTGTTGGAAAAAGAAAAGCACACTGCCATTGAAATAGCATTAAAATACATAAGATACTTGAGAGAAATTTAACAAAAAACATGCAAGATCTCTACGTGAAAACGGTTAAGACTTTGCTGAAATTAAAGACCTAAATAAATGAAGAGATGTAACATGTTTATGGATTGGAAGAATCAATTTGTTAAGATGTCAATTACCTGCAATTCGATGCACAGATTTGATGAGATGCCAATCAAATTCCTAGTGGCTGCCATTTTAACAGCTCCAAACTGGCAACAACCCAAAAGTCACCAACAGGAAAATGGATACACAAATTGTGATATATTCAGAGGACTAGTACTGCTCAGCAACAAGAAGGAACTAACTAATGACACACAAGATAACCTGGCTGAGTCTCACAGACATGCTGAGTGAAAGAAGTTTGAGAGGGTGTACACAATTCCTTTTTCTCCCCTGAAATTCTAAATCAGGCAAAATTAATCTATGGGGACAGAAATCAGAACAGTGGTTAATTGAGTTGGGGAAAGATGACTTTCCAGGGTGACAAAAAGGTCTATAACCTGATGGGAGTATATGTTAGAGGTGTGTATACATTTGTCAAAAATCACTGAACTGTATACTTAAGATCTGTGCATATAACTGTATGTAAAATTTTAAAATTCCACATACAATACCAAAGACATACCACAAATGAGAAGACAGATAGGAATACATAAACGTTACAGATGAATGAAACTTTAATGTGGCAAAACATACAATAGACAAAGCTAAAATAAAAATGTCAAACTGGGAAAAGTATTTGCAAAATGTTATGACAGAGAATTAGTATCTTGCACATTTCATTAAGAAAAAGACAAAATACTCCCGAAGAAAAATGAGGCAAGGACACAAATATCAAACTAATATAAATGGCTTAACAAAAAAAGGGCTGCTAAATGTGACAAAAATTCCACTTCACTGGACGTGAAATGAACAAGAATGACAATACTAAGAAATAGTGTGGAAGTGGAAAAACAGATATATTACATACTGCTGGTATAGCTGCAACTCACGAACCTTTCTGAAGGCAATTTGGCACATACAAGTGCCAAGGCCTTTAAACTGTTCAGCCCTTTGAGCAATAATTCCACTTCTTGGAATTACAGAAATAACTGGACAGGTGCCCAGGATATGTAAGATGTTTGCAGCAACTCTACTTGTAATATAACGAGAAGGTTAAAATTCTGGTCTCAAAAGCAATATAGCCTGGATGTGAATCCTGGCTCAGGCATTTACTACCCGTTATAACCTTGGGCCAGTTACCTAACTTCTTTGTGCCTGGGTTTCCTCATCTGTAAAAACTACTGCAAGGACACAATGAAATCAATACATGTCAACTGCTTGGAATGGTGCATGAAATGTGCCAAGTCCTCACTAAATGAGTACGATGTACCTTTTAAAAGTAATGATGGAAATCTATAACTTTTAATATGAAAAGAGTAAATATCAAGTTTTAAAAGTAACACATAGGTCAATGCCACTAATCATTAGGAAAATGCAAATCAAAACCACAAGATACCACTTCACACACATCAAGATGGCTACGAAAAATATAAGTAAAATTAGCCGGGCATGGTGGCGCAAGCCTGTAGTCCCAGCTACTCGGGAGGTTGAGGCAGAAGGATCGCTTGAGCACAGGAGTTTGAGGTTGCGGTGAGCTAGGCTGACGCCACTACACTCACTCTAGCCTGGGCAACAGAGTGAGACTCTGTCTCAAAAAATAAATAAATAAACAAATAAATAAATAAAAATAAATAAATGTGTTTGTAAGAAGGTGGAGAAATCGGAACTGCATCTTGCAGGGAGGAATGTAAAATGGTCCAGCTGCTGTGGAAACCAGTATGGAGGTTCCTCAAAAAATTAAACATAGAATTACCATGATTCAGTGACTTCACTTCTGGGTACATACAGCAAAATGAAAGCAGGGTCTCTAACACGGATTTGTACACCCAGGTTCAAAGTAGATTATTCACAACAGACAAAATGTGGACGCCACCCAAATGTCCACTGACACATGAATGGGTAAACCAAAATGTGGTATCTACATAAAATGAATGGATTATTATCATGCCTTTAAAAAGGAGGAGATTCTGACACATGCTACAACATGGGCGAACCTAGAAGAACTGTGCCGAATGAAATAAGCCAGACACAAAAGGACAAACACTGTATGATTCTACTCGGACGAGGTACCTAGAGGCGTCAGGGAGGAGAGAATGGGGAGTTATGTTTAATGGATACAGAGTTTCAATTTGGGAAGATGAAAAATTCTGGAGATGGATGGAGACGATGGTTGCATAACAATGTGAATGTACTTAATGCCACTGAATTCTACATTTAAAAAGGGTTAAGGTAAATTTTATGATACGTATATTTTGCCACAAAAAAGGGGTAACTGAGTATTAAAGAGAATCATACCTAGATTAGATCCCATTTCTGCAGGAAAGAAAAAAAGGCCGGGCGCGGTGGCTCACGCCTGTAATCCTAGCACTTGGGAGGCTGAGGCAGGCGGATCGTATGAGCTCAGGAGTTTGAGACCAGCCTGAGCAAGAGCGAGAACCCGTCTCTACTAAAAAAAAAAAAAAAAAATAGAAAGACATTATCTGGCCAACTAAAAATATATAGAAAAAATTAGCCAGGCATGGTGGTGCATGCCTGTAGTCCCAGCTACTCAAGAGGCTGAGGCAGTAGGATTGCTTAAGCCCAGGAGTTTGAGGTTGCTGTGAGCTAGGCTGACGCCACGGCACTCACTCTAGCCCGGGCAACAGAGCGAGACTCTGTCTCAACAAAAAAAAAAAAAAAAAGAAAAAAAATCATCATTCACACACATGAATCAATATTTTCTGATGAGACACGCCACAATGTTAACAATACAAATTACAGGATCTGGGATATGAATTAAACTTTTCATGTGTCTACAAATAATAAGTTAGCCTCTTTGGATGAAAAATTCCTGGAAAATTAGTACACTGTATGGTAACTTCATGCTTATGATGGTTTCACAAAACAGACACATTTTCAGTAAAATTGTTATGCCTTTTCATATTACAAAATTATAATATAATATATATGAATTATAAATTACATAGGTATAAATTATAACTAGATACAACATATACAGACCCCTAAACCTACAACTTCCACTATCCTGAATACAAAAAGAAAAACAGCCACAGAGTAAGAAAAATATTACACCCTAATACTCTGCTGAAACGCCACACTCACCCTCTGACCCCTTCTTGGCAAATTAGTTATTTTTATCCACAACACTAAGCAGTGTTACTGATCTTTCAGTTTCCAGCAGAACAGAAGCAGCTGGAGTCAAACATACCAACAGCTGAAAGAAGGATGGGCAGAGAGAGAAAACACACTTCACAGGCACAAACAGCTCCCCCAGGGAGGACAGCTGAGTTCCTATCCATGTCCTAGAATCATGAGATAGGTTAAACTGGGTCAATTTAGGAAGGTACAGAAATGAGAATGCAGTCTCAGAAGATTTCCCTCACAAAGTGATGAAGGCCAGGCACGGTGGCTCACGCCTGTAATCCCAGCACTTTGAGAGCCTGAGGTGGGAGGATCGTTTGAGGCCAGGAATTTGACACCAGCCTGGACAACACTGCAAGACCCCTCTCTACAAAAAATAAAAAAAAATAAACCAGGTCTAGTGGTACTTGCCTGTAGTCTTAGCTACCTGAGAGGCTGAGGTGAGCAGACTGCTTGAGCCCAGGAGGTTTGGCGCCGCCGTGGGCTGTGATGGTGCCACTGTACTCTAGCCTAGGCAACAGAACAAGACCCTGCCTCTTTAAAAAAAAAAAAAAGGTGATGAAAACGGACTTTTTAAAATTTAAAGGCACCCAGCAAGTTAGTTTGTGGACACTGGTTAGCTGGTTCAAAAATTTATGCAGAGAGGCAAAAGACTCAGAGTGGATAAGACACAGTACCGAAGGAGAACAAAGCTGAAGGACCGACATTACCTGACTCAAAGACTTCCTGTGAAGCCACAGCAATCAACACAGTGTGGCACTGGTAAAAGAACAGGTAAGTAGCTCAATGGAACAAACAGGGAACCCAGAAATAGACCTATACAAATGTAGCCCACTGATCTTTGACAAAGGAGCAAAGGCGATAATGGAGAAAAGAGAGTCCTTTAAACAAACGGTGCTGGAACAACTGGCCATCCACGTGCAAAGAAATGAACCTAGACGCAGACCTCACACCCTCCACAAAGTGTAACTCAAAATCGATTATCGACCTAAACGTAAAGCACAAAACTACAAAACTAGAAGATAACACAGGAGAAAATCTAGACGACCTTGGGCCCGGTGATGACTTTCTAGAAACACCACCAAAGACACCATCTATGAAAGGAATAACTGACTCTCATCACCAGGAAATGGAGGCCACCCCCCAAAAACAAAAGTAAGTGATAAGTTAGACTTCATTATCATTAAAAACTTATCTGTGAAAGACTCTGTCAAGAGAACGGAAAGACGACCAGACACACAATTGGAGAAATTATTTGCAATAGACATATATGATAAAGGGCTGTTATTCAAAATATACAAAGAACTCTTGAAATTCAACACTAAGAAAACAAATAGCCCAACTGAGAAATGGGCAAAAGGTCTGAACAGATGTGTCACCAAAGAAGATATACAGATAGCAAATACGCATATGAGAGACATGTTGCATACAATTATGGCATTAGGGAAATGCAAATGAAAATAACGAAATACTACGCACCTATTAGAATGGCCCAAACCCAACACTGACAACACCAAATGCTAGCAAAGATGTAGAGTGATAGGAACTCTCATTCATTGCTGGCGGGAACACAAATGGTTCAGCCATTCTGGAGGACAGTTTGGCAGTTTATTACAAAACTGAACATACTCTGACCATACAATCCAGCAATTGTGCGTGCTCCTTGGTATTTACCCAAATGAGGTGAAAACTTATGTCTACACAAAAACCTGCACCTGGATGTTTATAGCAGCTTTGTTCATAATTACCATAATTTAGAAGCCACCAAGATCTCCCTTGACAGGTAAATGAATAAACCGTGGTACAACCACACAATGCAGTATTATTCAGCACTAAAAAGACATAAGCTATCAAACCATAAAAAGATACGGAGGAATCTTAAATACATAATACTAAGTGAAAAAAGCCAATCTGAAAGGCTACCTACTATATGATTCCAAATATACAACATTTTGGAAAAGGCAAAACTATAGAGAAAGTAAAAAGATCAGTGGTGGCCAGAGGTTAGGGGGAGGGAGAGATAAACAGGCAGAGCAGAGGATTCTGAGGGCGGTGAAGCTGCTCCGTGTGATGCTATGATGCGTGTTCACTACACATTTGTCCAGGTGAAGCTGCTCCGTGTGATGCTATGATGCATGTTCTCTACACATTTGCTCAAACCCACAGAATGCACAGAGGCAGGAGTGCCCTGTGGACTCCGGGTGGTAATGATGTGTCAACAGAGGTTCATCAGTTGTAACAAATGTACTACTCTGGTGGGGGGAAACAGAGGGCACATGGGAACTCTCTGTACTTTGCTTAATTTTGCTGCGAACCTAAAACTGCTCTGAAAAAGAAAGTATTAAGAAGACAAACAAATTTCAAGGCTACATTCCAAGCATCTGGGAAAATAAAATACCAAACATCACGCCACAGACAATGCCGAGGCAATGGGGTGCTGCTGAAAAAACGTCTGAACCACGTTCCTGATCTGCACAAGTGGGGGGCAGAGAGCGCAAGTTGGGGGGCTTTTTTTTGCCCTCTCAGAAAAGGTCCCCCCCGGAAGCCTCGGGGTCAGGGGCTAAATACCCGCCGCCTCCCTAGTTTGCACAGACCAGTCACTCCTCCAGCTTCCGCCGTCTTCTTCACTTTCTGCTGGTCGTCCCAGCGCAGCTCGGAGAAGCCATCCACCTCGACGTCAGGGTGCCGGATGGAGTGGCCCACCTTCCAGAAGCAGGAGAAGTGGTACCAGTGCGGGACTTTCCCATCGAACATGGGCGACTAGAAGGAAGGGAATCGAAGGCGGCCAGTGAGCGGGTGACCTCTGACTCGGACCCACGTAGGCCCGCACCCCAGCCCCCACACCCTGCTCTCTCCTCTGCGGAAGGGGGACAGCAGCCCCCG
>JAQIFY010006012.1:0-10623 GCA_028533085.1 Varecia variegata
AAGTTTTTATTTATACGTTGTTCTGTAGATAAAAACCCTCAGTGCCAATAGAAGGCTCAGTTATGGGAATCTTGTTGGAATTGCTTGGACAAGGGGACAGAGGATTATCAGGAGCTGTGGGAAGCCATCGTGGGACCATGGAGGGACATCAGGCTGAGACTAGATTCAGCACAGGAAAGAGCAGAGCTGAGAACAGAGACATTGAGGCCATGCCCTGAGACACCCCTGGAACCCCTGAGCTTTTCAGTTAAGTGAGACAAATACATCCTTGTTTTATTATTTTGAATTAATTCACTTCCATTCACTTGCTACTGACGTGATTCTAGGACACAAAGCAATACACATCCCGAGACCATAAACAACAATTGAGGTTTCCTGTGAGGACAGTCTGAAAGCCAATATTCATTTGACTGATGATTCTCGTCATCATTTTCTGGTTTTAAAATTAGCCTGAGGAAAAGTGAAAGAATAAATCAAAACATGAATTTTAGCCATGGCACAGTTGCCTACAACGTCACCCCAGTCCTGGGTGCTGTGTGGCATTGAGTCACCCCACCTTTTCAGCTTAAAGCCAGTGATTAAACTTGATTCCCAACAGCATCTCGAGCCAATCTTCCAGCCTGCAGGGAAATGGTGTACAAAATAATAGCTCTGTTGACATGAGAGAAAGAGCAGAACGTACAGAACATGGTGCTAACCAGGTAAGGACATTGCTTCATGCCCTGCTGGGAACAATGGCCAGTTCACATTCCTCTTAAACCTGGAGGCAGGATCTGTCCAGGCTGTTAGCAAAGAGATCAATGTTTGAGATTTGTTCAGCACTTTATAGTTTATAAGTGGTAGGCCAGGACAGAATGATACCCTGCCTGTCACAGATGAGGGAACCGAGGCTCAGTGAAGCTGAGTGGTTTGTTCTAGAACAAACAGCTAGTGACTTGGAAAACAGGACCCATCCCAAGACGACACAACAGTGAATCTGAGAATGCTCCCTTTGCCTCCATAAGAAAACAGTGAAGTTTTGCATCCACTCGGCTATCTCCCAAGTGGCTAAACAAAGGCCTGGGGGGTGCTTTTCTTTTTTGACTTGGTTGGCTATGGGTGTGGAGGAAGAGAGAGACAACTCTGTCGTGTGATTCCAGAGCTGGGAAAGTTCCCTACCCCCAGTGACCCCCTCCCCACACCAGCTCCCACCACACCTGAAACTGGAGCAAGAGAGCCTTTTATTTCACAGTTAGAGATGGACTTTGAAAAAAAAAAAACTGGACAGGGTAACATCAAACAGGAATTCACCATAACCGTGAAATCACCCACAGCCTCCTTTTCCACCCATGTGGCACAGTGATTTCCCACCGGCCTCCCATTTCAATGGTCCCTCACCCCCTCCCCTAAATCCAAACCTCCTGAGAGCAGAGTCAGATGTCAGTGAGGAAGGGAACGAGGACTTCGGGACACCTGGCACCGGTGTCTGTGAGTGTGGGGGTGGAGGGTGGGGGTAGAGAGTGACGGGCTGGGGAAAGGGAAGGAATGAGCCAGCCCCCCTGTCCTGAGCTCTCACACACGCATCATCTTGTTTAACGCTGACCCAACTCCTTGTTGGAAGGCATCATTTCCCTCATTTTGTAAATAAGGAAATCAATACTCTGTGAGGTAAAATAAATTGCCTGTTTACACAGCCACATTCAAACACTGGTCTAACTGCAGAGCCCAAGTTTGGTCTGCTGGACTCTGTTGTCCCCCCCACCACCCATACACACACACAACCCCTAACCCCACTCCAGGAGCTGGGGAAAGAGGTGGAGAGAGTTCCCCCCTAAAAATGTCAGTTCTTCATATTTGCTACTGCCAGCCAGAAATTCTGCAATTTTGCATCCATTTCTAATCACCCAAAAGACAGAATCTCTAAATTAAGATAGTTCAAGAAATGAACTCCAGTTGGTTATTTCTATTTGGTTGGAAACTCTGCTAAGTCTAGCCCAATTCAAAGGAAATGGCAGAATAGATTCAATGATGTACTATTAATAGAAAGCAGGGTGAAGGAGCATCTATGAAAGAAATTAGTGTGTGCTTAAGCAACATCATTAGAGCCATTAAGTGTGCCTTCTTGGATGTAATTGCCTTTTTAATTGAAGCACCATGTTCAGTCCTTTCCTCCAAAGCCTCTGGCTTTCCAGTGTTGTCATCAACCTCATCTGGGTCATGTTCATTGGATGGAGGTCAGTCCGTGGGCATGGCAGAGCTTCAGGTGAAAGGCATCATTTGCTTTCAAGGCAGGTTTGCAGAGGCTGGCTGAGGAGGGGAGCAGGTTGACACTGAAAGTTAGTGAAGAATGTGATAACCAACACTTTGGAGCCATCTGTAATGATGTCCCAAGTTCAAGCATAAGGCCATGTGGTAACTGGTGTCTCTGAGAGGGACAAGGGAGGTAGAGAGCTATATTTAGAGAGTGAAGAGCCACAAACCAGTGTTCCAGCCTCAGCTTCCTGGTGAACCCAGCAAAGGCACAGTGGTTATGTTCTGAAAGCAGGTGGAACTGAGGCAGGAAGGGCACCAGTCAAATGGTCAAAAGCAAGAACTCAGCATGCAACAGTCATCTGCCCAGAGAACAGTGAAAACTGACCCACACCTCACAATATAGCTGTGTTGGTTTTTAACTTGTAAAGTATTTCCATCACACAGAAAAAAAAAATGACACACTGAACATGAGGGACCCACTGCCAAGTCTATCAAATCCTGACTGTCTTTAGTGCTCACTCTCCATCTTTTTGAAGAAAGAAGCCTTCCAGTTGTAGCCTGCACCACCACCATCCCGCTCCTGTCTCCACTTTCCCAGAAATAACCAAAATTCTGAATGTTGAAGGTCATTCCTACACGTTTTCCACTATTATTACATGTAAACATAGTATTGTTTTATAAGTTTCAAACTTTATATAAATGGCATCTTACAGTACCTATCTACTGTGGTCTGAATGTTTGCATCCCTCCAGAATCCATATGTTGAAATCCTACCCCCCAAGGGATAGCATTAAGACTTTGGGAGGTGATTAAACACATGTATGGGATTGGGGTCCATACAAAAGAGGCCTGAAGGGGCTTGTTTGCTCCTCCCACCACGTAAGGACAGTGAGAAGTCATCCTCTATGAGCAAGTGGGTCCTCACCAGACACAGAATCTCCTGGCACCTTGATTGTGGATTTCCCAGCATCCAGACTGTGAGAAATAACTTTCTGTTGCTCGTAAGCCATCATGTTTATGTTATTTTGATATAGTAGCCTGAATGGACTAAGACAATATCCATCTGCCATTGCTGTCTCCCTAAACCTTAGGTTTCTGAGATTCATCCACTTGATTCAAATAATTCTAGTTCATCCTTTTTCACAGCCATGTATTATTCTATTAGATAATAGATCAAAATGTATTTATCTATATTTATCTATCCTCTTGTTTCTGGACAGTTAGATTGCTTCGAGTTATTACCTGTTTTACAAACAATGTTGCCATAAACACTCTTCTACACTTCTCCCACTGCATAGCAAATGTGTGGAGTTTCTAGGGAATATTCCCAGAAGCAGGGCTGATATTTACCATGTTTCCAGCAGTATGGATGCACCTGTTGTTACAGGAAACCGTCATTGTGATTGAAGAAGGTGTGAATTCTAATTGGAGGGTGCCTTCCACCATGGGTTGTTAAATATGTAGACTATCATCCCTGCCTAGAAATGGAATTACTGGATCAAAGAGTAGGAGGATCTTCAATCTTGCTAACTAGTGACAAATTTCTCTCTAAAATTACTCGATTGCTACAAACTTACCAGCCATCAATGATAATTTCCATTGCTCCATATCCTTGTCAACACTTGTTATTATCTGTCTTTATTTTTTGCTAAACTAATGGTATAGAATATTATGTCACTGTGGTTTTAATTTGTGTGTTCCCAATTACTCATGAAGTTGGACGTCCTTTCCTGTTTACTAGACATTTAGCTTTCATATTTTGTCAATTACTTGTTTGAAATTTTGTCCATTTTTCTTTTCAGGTTTTTCTTATTGATTTGTAGGAATTGTTTTGAATTACAGATACTAATCCTTTATCAGATATAAATAGAATATAATGTGTATATATTATAACATATATACAATTATAATTATATTTTTTCAGTCTTCCTGTCTTGTAATTTTGTTTTTTGAAGAATCTTGTTGAACAGAGTTTCAGATTTTAATTGAATTGAAAGTATCAGTATTTTCCCTCCTTGTGTGTGAGTGTGTTTTTGTGTGTGTCTCATTTGAGAAATCTTTCTCTACTCATAGGTAATAAAGATGTCCTCTATATTGTCTCCTGAAAGTTCTAAGTTTTGCTTTTCCATTTATGTCTTTTATCCAACTGAAATTTGTATTGCCTAGGGTAAGAGGTTAGGATCTGAGGCAGACACCCTCTAAGTGGCCCCCACAATCCCCATCACCTGTCCTTGCATAATCCTCTGCCCTTGATGTGGGTGTGACCCGGGACTTGCCTCAGTACAATATAAAATGGCAAACATGTACATGTGCATGATTATGTAACATGAGATTGTAACCCCCGTCTTGCTAGGAGACTGTCTCTTTTGCTAGCTTTGAAGAAGCAAATTGCCATGTTGTGGGCTGCCTACAGAGAGGGCCACGCAGCCAGGAACTGAAGGTGGCCTTTGGCAGACAGTCAACGAGAAACTGAAGCCCTCAGTCCCACAGCCACAACCGTGCATCCTTGGAAGCAAACCCTTCCCAGATGAACCTCAGATGAATCCCTAGTTCTGGCCAACACCTTGATTACAGTCTTACAGAGTACCCAGCTAAGCCACGCCTGGACTTCTGACCTACAGGTATTGTGAAATGATAAATACGTGTTGCCTTAAGCCTCTAAAGTCTTGATAATGTTGTTACACAGCAATAGATAACTAATACAGGATTCCATTGAGCCCTACCACACTAGTTTGCAATGCCACCTCTGCTATAAATCAAATCTCCATGTACCCGTGACCCTGGTTAGAACCACTCTATTCTGTCCCATTGGACTATTTGTATTTTCCAACCTAGGCCATTACTACAGCTGGTTTGGTTGTATTTCATGTTAGTCTTCTTGGGCTGTCATAACAAAGTACCACCAACTGGGTAGTTTAAACAACGGATGTTTATTTTCTCACAGTTCTGGAGACCAGAAGTGCATGATCAAGGTGCCAACAAATTCCTTTTCTAGTGAAGGCTCTCCTCCTGGCTTATAGACGGCCACCTCCTTGCTATGTCCTCACATGCATTTCCTCAGTGCACGCGTGTGCAAAGAGCAACCTCTCTCGTGTCTCTTCCTATAAGGACACTAATCCTATCAGATCAAGGCCCCACCCTTATGACTTCATTTAACCTTATTATACTTCCTTAGAGGCTCATTTCCAAATACAGACGTGACTGAGGTTAAGGCTTCAACATATGAATGGGGAGGGAGAGAGACACAAACATTAAGTCCATTGCAGATTATGTCTGGAGATTAAGCATGGCAAATATTTTTGGAATTTTGCTATTCCATATAAATTTTAAGTTTGTAAGATTCCATGAAAATCCCTAGGATATTGATTGAAATTACATTACATTGATGAATCAAGATGGGAAGAACTGACATCTTTATGATAGTGAGTCTTCACAAGCGTGGTTCATACACATTATTCAGGTCTCTTTTGATGTCTTTCAACAAGGGTATGAAATTTCCTCCATAGAGGTCTTGCTCAGCTATTGCTAAATGTATTCCTAAATATTTCATGGGTTTCATTGCTATTGGGATGGGGAATCTTCACATCTTCTCTTTGACATCCCAACTGCATGTGGTTGCCTGGTGTGTAAGTTCATTTCTGATTATTAGGAGTGGGAAGAAATTCAAACACCCCCTTAAGCCACAAGCTTTCACCACGAAAGTGACACAAATGCTATCCTTTGGAAATAATTTCTTGGATTTATTTGTGGATTGCTGTCCCATTCAAAGTAAGTTAGGAAAGAAGTTGGAACTGTTGTTAGTTGAAAAGACAATGCCTAATTGGCTGGACTCCACTTTCTTCACTCAGTGTGCCAACCTCGAAGCTGTATTTACAGCCACAGATCTAGAAAGCTCATTAAACAACATCTGCTCTCATAATGGTAATACTGTGCCTCACTTTACCAGAGCTCTCATACCCTGACCTCACAACCTCCACCACCCTGGGGGTCCTGTCAGACCAGGAGCTGTCAGGCCCCACTTCAGGCAGTGTTTTTCAGGAGTGTAAAACTGCTCCTCCCAGATGACCTCACCGCACGTGCTCTCTGTTGGCGAACACCTTAGACATTCTAAACGCACTCAGCAACAGCTGAAACAAGGAGGAAGAATGACTTGTAAAGACCCAAGGTAAAAATAAAGTCATTTCCCATACGGTGTGAATTTCTTTTCCACACAGATGAAGGGGTTTTGGCAAAACAGCCACCAGGGGCGATGCTGAACCATCTTCTCTCAGCCTATTTTCATACTATTTGCTCCTATTTCACTTGTGTTGGGTTTACCTTTCAACTTGATAGTAAATGTCCCTCACATTTGTGGATGGGTCACAGTAGGAAAGGGAAGAGGCTCATCTCCTCAAAAGTGTAATTATAAGTTGGCTGGAATAATAATTATGATGGTGATAGCTGTCATTTATTAAGCATAAACATAAATTTAAATAGCTTACTCTTTACAGCAATCCCATGAAGTAGGCAATATTTTTATTACATTTTTCAGATCAGAAAGTGAAAGCACAAGAAATTTTAAAAGCTTCCCAACTTACGGGTAGAAAGTGACAATGCCAAGGCTTGAAACCAGGGAGCCAGGCTCCAAAGGCTTCTTCTTTCATTTTATTGATGCGTTTTCCTTTTTTTCCCCCATCCCTGCCCAAATAAAGGCTGGAATCCATCTCAAAAGTCTTTCCAGGACCAAGGAAAAAACAAATACAAACATTGTAGTGACTGATAGATATTATCTCTCCCTTTACTATAATGTGAGGCAGTTGCTCGGAATAGTAAGTCAGAGTCGGAAAATGGTACCACGGTACCACAAAGACTCTAAAGAAATGATGAATTATAAAGAGCTGGCATTTGAAAAACCTAGCAGATAGCATAATTTCACATTTCATTTTGTGACCAGGACAGCTAAAACCTGGACAGATTAAGAGACTGACTCAAGGTCACACAAGCAATGGAAAATATAGTTGAAACCAATTTGGTGCGAGGGTTCCCACTGACCTCCTCTCACTAATTTGAATAGGCTGCATGAGAAGGAAAAGCAGAGACAGTATTGATTAGAAACAAAAAAGCTCCTCTCCCTCCTAACCCCCAAGTACATTTCAGGTCCTTAAAAACTGTGGTGTCCAAGGTACAAATACCAAGTCCATTGAAGGTCTCATGAATTTGAGTAGTAGGATGAGATGATTCTGCAGACTAACATTTCTTTGGAGCTGTAAATCACCTCATGCTTAAAGAAAATAATTAATTCCATCTACCCCTAGGTAATTTATAATAAAGAAGACATCTGTATTTGCAACATGCCTTTCCCACCTGCAACACACACCTGCCCTGGTCCCCTGTCTCTCAGGCTACAGAGATCCTTTTTAAAAGATATTTGATCTTTTTGTTTTTCTGATTGATAAAATTTGATTTTGATTGTTAACTCTCCCAGTAAAAAGCCCTGGCTAGATATTTCTTTTGAGTAACATCGATAAGCATACAGCAATGTGAAGAAGATCAGAAATGTTAGTAAAAGCACTGAAAAGAAATATTTTTTCTAAAAAGATTATTTAGTGATAAGGAAAAAAAATAAAAGAAGAGAGGAAGGGGGAGGAAGGAGGGAGAGGGAGAGAGAGAAGAAGGAAGGAAGGAAGGAAGGAAGGAAGGAAGGGAGGGAGGGAGGGATGGATTTGGAAGAGAGAAAGGAGGAGGGAAAGAAAACCTAAATTTCTTTTCAGTAGCTTAACAAAAGAACTTCTTCTGGAAAGCTATAGTCTCCATACAGAGAATAAGTTTTAACTATCAAATGTCAAAATCTAAATGCTTTCCAGATTTAACAATAGATTTTCCTAAATTCCCACATTGCCCTCTCTGGAGCCAGGAGAGGTTAAACTCTGAAAATGAGTAGCTGAGGAAAGAAACACTGAATTTCGGCTGTGTGACTGTTCACCTGTTTACACACAAAAATGAAAGCCGTTTCCATACTTAAAAATAGTAAGAGGGAAGGTCAAGTATTTTTGCTATTTGGTCTATTTGCTTGGGAAGTTTGTCATTAGGGGAAATAGTATTTGACAGGGAAGAGACGAATAAAAATTCAAAAAATGTGGTAAACAGAAACATCCCTCTCCTATTATCACATCTGTGCTGACTGAAATAATGGCAGGAGGGAGAAATAAAAGAGAAAGGGAAGGAGGAAGAGAGGGAAGAAAGGAGGGGAAGAGAGAAAGAGAAAATATGAAAATAAGAATGAAAATGTTTGGACCAAGCAATATGCTCCAGTTTGCTCCGTACCCTAAAAATATTCATGGTGAAAGAGCGACCTCAGGTGGTCACATGCAGGAAATTCAAGAACTTCTCTTCCTTGCCAAAATCAAATTTAAACTTCAAAGATGGATGAATTACTACATTGGAAAAGAACTGCATTCAACATTTAACAAATCTGCCTTTGTGAGCTAAAATGAACCCCATAAAGTAGCAAACTCAACTCAAAGTCAGTGCTTTAAGGGTGATGAGTTCCAGCAAAATCCAATGAGAAATTAGGATAGGATCTTGCTCACGTTCAAGCCATTCTCCTTCACAGTAATCTTCTTCCCTAGTAAAATTACGTAGTCGGCTGAAAATTATCTTCTTAGGGTGAAAAAACTTTCCCAAAACAGTCACTACTGCTTGCCTAGGCTCCATTCGGAGCCGGATAGACCTAGATTTGAATGCTGGTTTTATAGATCTGTGTAACTTTGGGCCAGGACTTAGTCTGTTTTTCCAACTGGAAAATAGGCAAACGCCTACTCTCAAGATTTATTTATCCACAGATTCAGTGACAGCACCTGTGAGGCACTAAGTATGTAGGAAAAACTCAAGAATTTCAGACCCCTTCCTGTGTGGGTTGCTATCGCTGAGTACAGTATAGCTCATGGTTAATTAAATTGTCTGTCCACTATTTGCATATTTGTGTATTAGTTCTTTGGTTTTTATGTTTTACTCTTTTAAAACACTGAAGGTAATCATTTTTTAAATTTTTTTATTTCAGTAAAATATATGTGACATAAAATTTGCCATTTTAACCATTTGCAAGTGCATATTTCAGTGGCATCAGTTACATTCACAACCTAATACAACTATTACCACTATTCATTACCAGAACTTTTTAATCATCCCAAACAGAAACTGTGTACCCATTAATAACTCTTCCTTCTCTCCTCTGCCCCCTCCTGGTACTTCTAATTTCCTTTCAGCCTCTGTGAATTTGCCTATTCTAGATATTTCATATAAGTAGGGTCATATAATAATTGTCCTTTTGTGTCTGGCTTATTTCACTTAGCATAATGTTTTCAAGATTCATTCATGTTTTAACATGTATCAGAACTTTATTTCTTTTTAGGGCTGAATAGCATTCCACTGTATGGATATACCACATTTTGTTTATCCATTCATCTGTTGATGGACCACTTGGGTTATTTCCACCTCTTGGCTATCATGAATAATGCTGCAATGAACGTTGATATACAGGTATCTGTTTGAGTCCCTGCTTCTAATTATTTGGGGTGTATACTGTTGCGGCCCGATTGCAGAACCAGGGATGAACACAGAAAGAAACACACAGACACACAAAGACGGTACAAGACTGCAGTGCCGACAGCACCAGTCGTTTTATTTTTATAGTATTTCTGTCCAGCAGCTACTTCCTGACACGTGACTATCTTTAGTGCCTCTAGGTAACACGTTCCATTCCTTCTGGTCGATTGCTCAAGGGAGGCAGATGTTTGCACCTTAACCTCTTGACCTCATCCCCGTGTGCAGGACAATGAGTAGTTGTGAATTTGGCTTGTGTGCAAGACCTCAGGCCCTTGGCTATCTGCCCTAGGGAACAGTTTGTTTAGTCAACAGGCCGTGTCTGGACCTATTGACTTCTGGATTCAAGAAGCACGTGCAGTTTCGCTGACTCTGGGCAAAAGCCAATTCTTGCCCAGGGATGGTCCCTACATATACCTAGAAGTGGGATTGCTAGATCATATGGTAAATTTTATGTTTAATTTTTTTTTAAGGAACCACCACCATACTATTTTCCATAGCAAGTGCACCATTTTACATTCCCACAAGCAATGTACAAGAGTTCCAATTTCTTCACACCCTCACCAACACTAGCTATTTTCTCAGGTTTTTTATTATTATTATAGCCATTTCAGTGGATGTGAAATGTTATTTTATTATGCTCTTTTAAATTGTGGTAAAAAGAAATACATAACAAAATTTACCATCTCAAACATTGTTAAGTGTACAGTTCAATAGTGTCAAGTTCATTCACATTGTTGTGCAACAGATCTCGAGAATTTTTTTTTCAAAACTGAAACTCTGTACCTAGTGAACAACTCCCCATTTTCC
>JAQIFY010006013.1:0-10622 GCA_028533085.1 Varecia variegata
TGTTTATCTTTTCAAAGAACCAACTTTTTGTTTTATTAATCTCCCTTATGACATTTTTGGTGTCCTTTTCATTTAGTTCTGATTTGAGATTAATAATATCTCCTTCTCCTGGGTTTGGGGTCAGTCTGTTCTTCTTTCTCCAGCTCTTTGAGTCTATTCATTAGGTTGTGTATTTGTAAGTTTTCCGTCTTTTTGATACAGGCATTTATGGAAATAAATTTTCCTCTCAGGACTGCTTTAGCTGTGTCTCATAGATTTTGATAAGTTGTGTCACCATTGTCATTTAATTCAAAGAATATTTTGATTTCCATCTTGATTTCTTCATTTATATAATGATCATTCAGTAGAAGGTTGTTTAGCTTCCATGACTTTGAGGATTTCTGTTAGGGTTCATTGTTACTTTTATTCCACTGTGATCTGAGAAGATGCATGGTATAATTTCTATTTTTTTATATTTTTTAAGACATGCTTTATGTCCTAGGATATGGTCAATCTTAGAGAATGTCCCATGAGCTGATGAGAAGAAAGTATATTCAGTGAATTTTGGGTAAAATGTCCTGTAGATGTCATTCAGTCCTATTTGTTCTAGCATTCTATTTAAGTCCATTGTTTCTTTGATTATCCTGTGCTGTTAGAGGTGTGTTAAAGTCTGCGGCTATTATAGTATTGTTATCTATCCTTTGGTTCAGATCAAGTAGGGTTTGCTTTATGAATCTGGGTGCTCCTATGTTGGGTGCATATATATTAAGAATAGTTATGTCTTCTTGTTGAATTGTACCCTTCACCAGTATATAATAACCGTCTTTGTCTTTCATTACTTTTGTTGATTTAAAAACTAAATTATCGGGGATTAAAACTGCCACAACAGCTTTCTTTTGGCTTCCATTAGCTTGAAATATCATTTACCACCCTTTTATTTTCAGTCTAAATGCATTCTTGCAGGTTAGATGAGTTTCCTGAAGACAGCAGATACTTGGCTTGTGCTTTTTTATCCATTGGGCCAGTCTATGTCTCTTGAGTGGGGAATTCAAGTCATTCACATTTAATGAGAGAATTTTTCTCTCTTGAGCCATTGTGGTAACTGGGTTTTGATCTTTATCTCTTGAGTAGTTTTAGATTTGTGGGTCTTTCTTGTGCTGGACCGTATGTAACTCTGTTTTGAGAACTTCTTGGAGAGCTGGTCTTGTCTTGGTGAATTCTGTGAGTTTTTGTTTATCTGAGAATGTCTTAATTTCTCCTTCCTATACAAAACTTAGCTTGGCTAGGTACAAGATTCTAGGCTGGGCATTATTCTGTTTCAGAAGAGTGAGAATGGGGTCCCAATCTCTTCTTGCTTGTAAGGTTTCAGTTGAGAAATCTGGCGTAATTCGGATGGGTTTTCCAAAATATGTTACTTGTTTCTTTCTCCTTACAGCTCGAAGAAGGGCCTCTTTAGTGGATATTTTGGTCAGTCTGATGACTACATGACGTGGTGTCTTCCTATTTGGTATGAATCTCCCAGGGGTTCTTTGAGCTTCTTGAACCTGTATATCTAGGGTTTTGGCAAGGCCTGGGAAATTTTCCTCAATTATATCTTCAAATAGCTTATCCAAACCTTGCTTATTGTTTTCTTCACCCTCAGTGATGCCGATAACTCTCACGTTAGGCTTCTTCACATAATCCCACATTTCTTGTAGACTCTGATCTTTTCTCTTATTTCTTTGCTCTATCTCTGTGACTGACTTATTTAATTGAAAGTGTGATCTTCGATCTCTGAGATTCCTACTTTTGTTTCATTTACCCTACTCTTGAGACTTTCCACTGTGTTTTGTACCGCCGTGAATAAATTCTTCATTTCCAGGAGTTCAGTTTGATTTCTTCAATAATTCTATTTCTTTAGTGAATTTTTCTTCTAAGTCCTGGATTTTCTTTGTGGTGTCTTTGTGATAGTTGTTTATTATTTCTTGCATAAAATTCAGCTTATTCATGATCCATGCTTGAAATTCTTCCTGAGACGTGTTGCTACTTTGAATCTGGTTTGTGTCCATTGGTAGAGAGCTGGAATTCCTCTTTGGGGGCCACATTTCCGTTTGATTCTTTATGCTCCCAGAGTTATTTCGCTGAGGCCTTCCCATCTGGATTAATCGTTAGATCTCTTCTTATATCTTTGGTCTGGATAGAGGCACGCCTTGCACGCTGGTCTTAGCCTGTGTAGCAGCCTAGATGTGTTGCTTCCTTCGCCACTAGGGGGAGCCTGTTGTGTGTTATTTAGGATTTTACTACGTCAGCTGTGGGGCTGCTTCTGATGGGTCCAGCCCCAGAGAATTAATTTGACCTAATACCGGTTTGATGAGTTAAGTCACTGGGTTGTGCTGGTTGCAGACGGAAAGCGTCTTTTTCTTGTCTCTTCCTCTCTGGAGATGGGTTCTGCTTCTCTCTCCGTGCGAAAGACAGTGGCTAAGGGGGAGGGGGCAGAGCCCTCACTCTCCCAGCGCCCTGGCTGCTGCCACTCCCGCGGGCACACGCCTGGCCAGCTCCTATGACCACGTGGTCCACACACCCTCTGTCACAACTGGGGAAGCACTCAGTGTTCACACAAAGGCGGAGCTCCCAGTTGGGGTCCATGGACCAGGGGAGGGAGCTGCCCAGGGAGCTGCCCGGCACCTAGTTGCTCTGCAGCAGCTAGGCTGTGGACCCGGACAATGGCGGCTGCCCGCCTGCAGCTCGCCAGTGCTGGGGGTGAACATTCAGGGGCCGGTGGGCACCAGAGGAGCCTGGAATCGAGGGAGCCCAGCTGCCCGCAGCCTCCAGGCTAGAAATCCACCAATTAAGCGAGATCGAACCGCGTCTCCTAGCTGCCTTTCACTGGGGGCCCAGCACAAACCATGGCAGGCAGAGCCCGCGCACAAATCTACAGGGTCCAAGAGCCCCGCGTCTCCTGCATTGATACCGCAGCGGCTAGGCTGTCTACCCAGACAACGGCGGCGCCGGAGGAACCGGGAATTGAGGGAACCCAGCTGCCCGCAGTCTCCAGGCTAGATATCCGCCACTTAAGCGAGACCGAACTGCGTCTCCTAGCTGTCTTTCACTGCGGCCCAGCGCAAACCGCGGCAGGCAGAGCCCGTGCACAGACATCCGGGGTCCAAAATGCCTCCCGTGAATAACTCCTCTCCACCGTGCTCCACATCTTCCGCGGTGATACTGCACCGAATTCAGGCAGTTCCCTAATGGAGCGGGTGTGCAAATCAGTGGGGAAGCAAGCTGCTTCCCTGTGGGGCTGAGCCCACCTCACTCGCTGGTGAGGCGGGTACAGCTGTCCCACGCTCCGCTTTCTTTTGTCCGTCCCACACTCTCCAGATTTTCACGAGCTTAGTTCCCGTTCACCTCTGTTTTTTCTTGCTATTCCGTGTCCCTCGCTGATTCCCCGTGAATTCACACCGCTATTCTTGTGGGGGAGCAGTCCTCTAGCATCGTGGCAGATGGAGATCCATTCCTTCCTCTCCGGGAGCACGAAACCAGGAGGTCACTACCACTCTGCCATCTTTCCTACATTCCAAATATATATTTTTAAGGGCATAACAAAAATGATTTTCTAATAAAAAATGAAAAGAGACAAAAAGGTCTGCAAGCATTTGTGTTGCTATTTTTTGAGGTGGAGAACACTGGAAAAAAATAGCTTGTGTGGTTGAATCTATAGTTCCATTTGAGTAAAATAGTGATAAAATATTCTTTAATAGAAACTAAAGTGTCGTAACTTCCAAATGCAATACATAAAATTTAGTGAGCTCTGGATACAAAAAAATGATAGACACAAAATATTATTTTTAGAAAATATAAGGGCAATTGGAATATGTCCTGAGTATTAGATGTCAACATAGTGATTTGATTATTTTTCATAGACATAATAATATTGTGATAATACATTTTATTGTATTTGTTCTTAGGAGATATCTGTTGAGGAATTTAGGGATAAAGCGTGATTTCTTCCATTACTGTCAAATCAACATAGGAGAAGGATGAATAAAACATTGTAAAATACTAACTTTTAGGGTTATAGGGAAGATATGTCATGATTATTGTATTATTTCTAACTTCTATAGTAACATTTTCATAATAAATTATTGGAGAAAATTTTTAAAGGCAAAAACTCTTCAGACTGAGAATCATGAGAGACATCCAATTGGAATAATTAAATAAATATATTCCCTCCTTAAGTATTTAAGGAGGGAATCAAGGGCACACATGTAACTTGGAAGTCATCAAGAATAAATGGGATGGGGGTGGGAGGAGGGGATGGGTGTATACCTACATGATGAGTGAGATGTGCACTGTCTGGGGAATGGACACACTTGAAGCTCAGACTCGGGGGAATAGGAGGGGCATGGGAAATATATTTAAGCAGAACTTTTTTACCCCCATAATAAGCTGAAATAAAAAAAAAAAACAATAAATAGTACCTGAAATCATAGAGCTGCTGGAGATCACCAAGGATGTGTCAATAGAGAAGAGGGTGGAGGACTGACTTGGGGTGTTGCAAATTTTAGAGTCCAACTATATGAAAAGAATTCATTAAGAAGATTGCAAAGGAGAAATCAATGATATAGGAGGGAGAGAAAGAAAGTAGATAAGTGACCTAAAGGACAAATGAACAAACATATAAGGAAGAAGGGAGTCACCAACTGTGTCAAATCCCAACAAAAGGGCTATACACTGAAGGCTGAAAATTGATCATTTCCTTAATGATAGCCTATCAATGACCTTACCAAGTGTAGTTTTGGTTTAAAAGTGTACTTGAGTCACTTCAGTTTACAAACTGTCTGAAGTGTGTGTACTTTTTCAGCCCTGTCTTGCAGATTGGAGAAGCACATTTGATAAAGTTCTAAGCAATTGGCCTGTAAGTGGTACTGGTATTTGGGGGATTTGGTGATGGCTTTGAGAATAGCTTCCTTGAAGGGGAAGATCTAACTAGAATACTTTTGTCCATCTACTTTCTTGTCCTGGTCTGGAATGTGAAAGCAATGACAGAAGTTGTAATGGCCATTTTGTGACCATGAAACAACTGTGAGACAAAAGTGATATGATAGAGATAGTAGCAGAAAAAAAAGTGTGGGGAATTAATGATGTTGCACATCTACCACTGTGTCACAGGGCTATTAACTTTGGTAATCTCTTATGTGAGATATTAACAAACACTTATCAAATTTAGGCAATTACTGCTTCAAATATTTAGTATCAGGTGCTGACTACAAGCTCTAGAACCCTTATGTACACTTTTGATATTTTGATGTATGCTTTACCATATGAAAAAGAATGAGTTGTAGTTGGTGCTACGAGTTTTTATGTTTCAAAATTTCTCTTAATGACAAAAATGACTTCTAATTTTTTTGATATATATATGTATTCATATATGTGAATTTACATCAATCATTTTATATCATATTTAATATAAAACAGCTAGTGTATCCCATCAATAAATGTTTCCCTTTAGTCTCACCACCTGAATATATGATATTTTTACTTGAACAAACTCAAATATTAAACAGTTGACTGTTATTATTTAGAACAACACAAGAAAATCTGTTGTTTGTAATTATTTGCTATGGTTCTTTATCAATGTAATTAAGTGTGTAAAATTCTGGATGTTTGGAGGAAAGAGAAAGATAGAAAAATATTTATGAAATATCAGAGATAAAACAAACATAGTCTCCTCATGATATTGGTTCAAATATACAATAAAGTGACATTTTCAAAAATTTGATGAATTTTGTTCCTGGTTCAATGGTTTAGCTCTTAATTTTGGTATAGTGATAGTTCAGTGCAAGAAATAAAAGCAGAGTATATGTAAATACATACATTTTATATTACTTTATTTAAAATCTGGTAACATTTTCTGTACAGCAAAACTGCAGGAAAAGGAATGTGTATCAGTTTGTGACTTTGGTTGCATGTAACACAAGTCTAATTATCCTTTGCTAGGATTTAATGGCTTAAAGGTGCCAGACTGAGTGATGTCTCTGCAATTCTATGTCCATTCCCTTACGGTCCAACATGGCTGCAGCAGTCACAGACATCATACCTTTATTTAACATAAGAAAAAAGAATACCAGCTTAAAGACATGGCTTTTGCTACTGGTGGTGCAGTGTTTGGAGAAGAGGGGTTGACCCTAAATCTTGAAGATGTTCAGCCTCATGACTTAGGAAAAGTTGGAGAGGTCATTGTGACCAAAGATGATGCCATGCTCTTGAAAGGAAAAGGTGACAAGGCTCAAATTGAAAAATGTATTCAAGAAATCATTCAGCAGTTAGATGTTACAACTAGTGAATATGAAAAGGAAAAACTGAATGAACATCTGGCAAAACTGTCAGATGGAGTAGCTGTTCTGAAGGTTGGTGGGACAAGCGATGTTGAAGTAAATGAAAAGAAAGACAGAGTTACAGATGCCCTTAATGCTACAAGAGCTGCTGTTGAAGGCATTGTTCTGGGAGGGGGTTGTGCCCTGCTTCGGTGCATTCCAGCCTTGGACTCATTAACTCCAGCTAATGAAGATCAAAAAATTGGTATAGAAATTATTAAAAGAACACTCAAAATTCCTGCAATGACCATTGCTAAGAATGCAGGGGTTGAAGGATCTTTGATAGTTGAGAAAATTATGCAAAGTTCCTCAGAAGTTGGTTATGATGCTATGATTGGAGATTTTGTGAACATGGTAGAAATAGGAATCATTGATCCAACAAAGGTTGTAAGAACTGCTTTATTGGATGCTGCTGGGGTGGCCTCTCTGTTAACTACAGCAGAAGTTGTAGTCACAGAAATTCCTAAAGAGAAGGACCCTGGAATGGGTGCAATGGGTGGCATGGGAGGTGGTATGGGAGGTGGCATGTTCTAATTTCTAGAATAGTGCTTTACCATTATTAATGAACTGTGACAGGAAGCTGAAGGCAGTGTTCCTCACCAATAACTTCAGAGAAGTCAGTCGGAGAAAATTAAGAAAAGGCTGGCTGATGTTTAAGAATATCACTATAACCATCAGTTACTGGTTTCAGTTGACAATATATAATGGTTTACTGCTGTCATTGTCCATGCCTACAGATAATTTATTTTGTATTTTTGAATAAAATGATACTGGGTGCAAGAGTCATGTACCAATGTACTGCTTTGAACTTAAATCACTGAGGCATTTTTACTACTATTCTGTTCAAATCAGGATTTTAGTGCTTGCCATCACTAGATGAGAAGTCAAGAAGCAGCCTTTCTGTGGAGAGTAAGAATAATCGTGTACAAAGTAGAGAAATATCCAATTATGTGACAACCTTTGTGTAATAAAAATTTGTTTAAAGTTAAAAAAAAGAAAAAAGAAAAAAGGAACAATTAATATGGGGCACAAAGATAAATATGACCTAAGTGTTGCCTTTTCCAAGCTGCCCAAGAGCCTCAGATGAGAATCTTTTTCTATCTGAAGAAAAGAATGAAAAATAGAGCTTCATTTTTCCAACCTGAGTATAGTTCTGTTCCATAAACACAGAAATTTCATTAGGTAATTAGATGTAGAAAATACATATGGAATGAACAAATAACAATCTTTGCCCCAATGTGCTTGAAGATATTAATATATGAAAATGAAATGGATGCTAAATATCAACTATCTGGAGTTGGATATTTTTTGTACACTAAACAAATGCCTGAAAAAGAGTCATTGAACTCTCAATTGCCAGTTTTCTTATTTGCACTATGGCAATGAAACAGGTATTTTACTGAAAGTTTTGTGCTGATGTTTAAAATAAGTGAATTAAAGTAAAGCAAAACATAGTAAATTGACCTATAGATATTAAAAAATAGACCAAACAAAAGTTGCATGTTATGGTGAAGATGATGATAATAATGATAATGATTACTGTTAGCATGATATTTAATAATCATTGTAATGAGATGTTCATAATCTATGTGGGTAAATATACAACTGATCAATTTGCATGTTTTCTTAGAGGCTAAGAAAACAAATGTAGTTTTCATGTCGTCCAATAAAAGTTGCCTAAAAAAATAAGTAATTTTGGAATGATTGTGCTAATGTTTTCATATATAAATATACTTATATATACCAATGTTAAAGATAATAATTTTAATTATTTCACCAGCAAGAGCCATATTCCTCTTTCCCACTAATAATCACCATAAAGAGAAATTATTTTCTAACTAATTTAGGGGACTATAGAGATTAAGAGGAGGGATATGATAAAGAACTTTACAAAAACAGAAACTGAAGTTAAAACTAGTTAAATGTCAAAAGATGGCGAGAAAGTAAAACTTGAAAATTTTTAGAAAGAGAGATAGAAGAAAATCTTCATGACTTGGGGTTAGGCAAAGAATTCTTAGAATGACAGCAAAGATGTGATCCGTTAAAAAAATCCAAGTGGGACTTAATGAAAATTAAAAACTTTTGTAAAAGACAGAGTGGGAGAAAATATACGCAACTCACATATGTGTCAAATGACTTATATAGAGAATATACACATAACTCTCTAAATTCAATAGTAAATTAAAAAATCTAAGCAAAAGAGTTGAACAGATAATTTATTAAGAAAATATATGGATATCAATATATTCAAATCACAATTCTGATAATGGACTACTCTCTAAAGTGTGTAAAGAACAGTGGAACTCAACAGTAAAAGGAAATGGACAAAAGACACTAAGAGACATTTTATCCAATAGGATAAAAACCTAAATATGCAGAAAAGCACCTAAAATAATTTTCAATATTGTTTTAAATACAAATTAAATATGTAATAAAATATAGCACATACCTATTAGAATAAAAATATTGATAATACCAAGTGTTATAGAGGATGCAAAGCAACTTGATCTCTCAAAAATTGCTGGTGGGAATAAAAAAATTGGTACAACTATTCTGAAAATCAGTGAGTGATGTTTTACACAGAAAACATAGATTTACTGTATAATCCAATGGTTGTAATGATTCATTTTACAACCCGATGATCCTGGATATTTATCCTAGGGAAATGAAAACTCACAGTCACACAAAAACCTGTACATGAGTGTCCACAGCAGTGTAATTGGTAGTTGCAAAACCAGTAAACAACACAAATGTCCTCCTATGTAAATGTTTTAACCAACTTTGGCACATTCATATACTAGAATACTACTCAGGAGTAAAAATTATTGACATGCGATGAATTCAATGCATTTCAAGGACATTGTGCTTAGTGAAAAAAAGCCAATCTCAGAAGTTTTCAAATTGTATGTTTTTATATACATAATGCAACCAGAGTGATGTAGAACATATCAATTGTCTCTGTGGATTAGGTTTGGGGACAGGGTGTGACTATCAAGGAAAACAAAGGGAAGTTTCTTCTATTAATGAACAATTGTGTATCATGATTGTGGTGGTTACAAAATTCTACATAAGTGGTAAAATTTCATAAAAATCTACACACACACACATGTACACATACAATACATATAAAAACTAGTGAAATTCGAATGAGTTAATAGAATTCTACCAAAGTGATTTTCCTGGGTTTAATTATTTAATGTGATTATATATAATAGTATCATTCACAGAAGCTGGGTGAAGGGTACACAAGAATTCTCTGTATTATTTTTTGGCATATCCTGTGACTCAAACACAAACAACAACAAAAATTTGATGCAAGAGGTAGTAATTAAAAAAGCAAAAAGTGATTTCCTCCTAAATTGAGCTGAAAACATGCTGTAAGTATACTACAAGGCTGTGGTTATTCAAACAGCTTGGTATTGGCACAAGAAAAGGGACACAGACCAGTGGAAGAGAACTGAGAATCCAAATATAAAACCATCCTCATATATCCATCTAATCTTTGACAAGCAGAAAAAAACATACTCTGGGGAAAAGAATCCTTATTCAATAAATGGCGCTGGGAAAACTGGATAGCCACATGTAGAAGACTGAAACAGGACGCACAACTTTCACCTCTCACAAAAATCAAATCACGGTGGATAACAGACTTAAACCTTAGGTGTGAAACTACTAGAATTCTAGAAGAAAATGTGGGAAAAACCCTTATAGACATTGGCTTAGGCAAAGAACTTATGAAGAAGACCCCAAAGGCAATAACAGCAACAACAAAAATAAATAAATGGGACCTGATTAAATTAAAAAGCTTCTGCACAGCCAAAGAAACAGTTGCAAGAGCAAACAGACAACCTACAGAATGGGAAAAAATTTTCGCACGCTACACATCCGATAAAGGACTGATAACAAGAATCTATTTAGAACTCAGGAAAATCAGCAAGAAAAATCAAACAACCCTATCAAAAAGTGGGCAAAGGACATGAACAGAAATTTTTCAAAAGAAGACAGAAGAATGGCCAACAAACATGAAAAAATGCTCAACATCTCTAATCATCAGGGAAATGCAAATCAAAACCACAATGAGATATCACTTAACTTCAGTGAGAATGGCCTTTATCAAAAAGTCCCAAAACAATACATGTTGGCGTGGGTGCAGAGAGACAGGAACACTCATACACTGCTGGTGGGACTGCAAACTAGTGCAACCTCTGTGGAAAGCAATATGGAGATACTTTAAACAGATACAAGTAGACCTACCTTTGATCCAGCAATCCCATTATTGGGCATATACCC
>JAQIFY010006014.1:0-10621 GCA_028533085.1 Varecia variegata
CTGGATTAAAGAAATACAATTCTGTTCTCCTAACGACAATTTCCAGAAAGACCTGCCTGTCCCTACGCGGTACTTGATACTAGGTCCCAGCACAGGCTAATCGCTGTATGGCTTCTTAGAAGACTGGCTTTTCTCAATTTCTTTCTCTTTGATACTGTACAAGGGGTCCACCAACTTGTTATGAACAAGCATTAAACCTACAAAAAATTAAAAACAAAAAGTTAATGCAAGTAGAGGCAAGAGTTCCACCATTATCAACAATAACATCCAGGAGCTCTCAAATTTTATCCTAGAACTGACACTTCTCTCTTTCCTGTGTGATCCCCAAATGATAAACACCATAAGGGTAGGAAAAGAATGTTATTCTGAGTGCTAGAGTTCATGGAACTTTTGTAAATTCAGTCACTGTGCAAGTTGGCTATTTAAAGGTTAATCTTCTCAGCAGAGAACAAATTCCTAATTTACCTGCTTAGTAAAGGAGGATCTTCACCTAAGTCTGCTTAAAGCAGTACGTATCCTTTTAAAGTGAAAGAAAAGATACTCATGATAACTAGTTCAGCGCTTCGCCTAGAGGGAAAAGGCCTGTATGAGACTGGAAAGAGAAAACCTGAAGCTCAATATCACTGCAAGGACATCACCACGTAGCCCTTGGACTACAACTTTGCATTTTTCTTTCCTCCTCAGAGCAAACAGATCTCCAAAAATGGACCCTTGCAGTTATGAGTGGAAGAGAAATGGCTGTGTACTGTGATTTTTATTAAGATCATTTTTTATTGTCAATAAAAATGGCCAGAGGATGAAAGCTAGATCCTCTCCTCACTCCTGGCACACGCTGAGCTTGAGCACCTCCTCCCCGAGCCACCCCTCCCCTCACCTTTGAAATACTTGACAGTCTTCACTTTCAGCTCCAAGGTGGCATCCTCGTCACACACAAACACAGTGCGGGGATGCTGCTGGAAGGCAGACACGGTCCACATGTGGTTCACTCCCTCCTCGATAGCCTTGTACAGAGCAAACGCCTTGTGAGCACCCGTGATGAGGATCATCACCTGGGGATGGGAAAACAAGTCCTCGATGGAGGGGAGAAGCCCAGCGCCCCAGCGGCTGTAAGTGGTTGCTGTGCTGCATACTCCAGGCTCAGTGCTGCACGTGCTTCATCCACCCAAATAACCTGAGGCAGGCAGTGTCGTCATCCCCAGGTCATATAACGTAATGGGGCTCCAGGGGCTTAAGTAACTTGCCCAGCGTTATTTGTGACCCCACAGTCCATGCTCCTGACCACATGACAGGGCTTCCAGCATCTCTGATGATGACTGTGAAGGTGTCCTGTGATCAGACGTGCCGTGCAAAGGCCCACACTTATCCCAACAGCTGTGTGACTTTCCACAGTCTGTGAAAGGGGTCCCAATCTGTGCCACCCACAGGGGGGCTTTGAAAGCAATGGTGGGAATTATCTGTGGGGCCCCTAAGGCTCAATCCCAGAAAGGCTGCCCCTTAACCTGGTCACTTGCAGTTCAGAGCAGTAAACCTACTAACTAACGTGACTTGGGGGGAGGGGGGCGGTGATGCTTTTTGTTTATAGAGAAGAAAGGCACAGACTCTACTTAACAGTTAAAAAATACTTGAACTTGTTAAATAGGCTTAGGGAAAACAAACAAAAAAAAAAACAGTTAAAAAATACTAAGAACATAAGGGATCCTGAAGAACTCAGCTCTAGGCTGGGTTCAAATGATACTAAGTTTTTTTAAGGGAAAAACTCACTAAATTCACTTTGAGACACTTTATGTTTGTTTTTTTTTTTCTTGGAGACAGTCTCACTCTGTTGCCCGGGCTAGAGTGAGTGCCATGGCATCAGCCTAGCTCACAGCAACCTCAAAATCCTGGGCTTAAGCGATCCTACTGCCTCAGCCTCCCGAGTAGCTGGGACTACAGGCATGCGCCACCATGCCCGGCTAATTTTTTCTATATATATTTTAGTTGGCCAGATAATTTCTTTCTATTTTTAGTAGAGACGGGGTCTCGATCTTGCTCAGTCTGGCCTCGAACTCCTGACCTCGAGCGATCCGCCTGCCTCGGCCTCCCAGAGTGCTAGGATTACAGGCATGAGCCACCGCGCCCGGCCAAGACACTTTATGTTTTAATCCCCCTTCACCGTATTTATTAATCTCTGAGCATAGTGTTGTAACCATAAACATCCTTGGCATCCTTCAAACAATGGCCTCCACCAACACGGAACAAGTCCCTCTCAGTACCCGGGCAGGCACAAACTCATACTGCGACATTAGTGGTACGGGGCGGCTCTCTGCCCGGGAGCAGCACAGAGGGGCACATGAGCAGAGAGCAGGGAGCTGCAGCCCCGGCCATTGGTCAAAGGCATCGGAAAAGTGCTCAAAGGATTCACCTCACACTGGGAACAATGGTTACCTCTAGAGAGGAAAGATGAACGGTGACAGGGTCAGCTGGGATTTATCATTATTTATAATGTCTTCATCTTAAGAATGTATTCAGGTGGTACCTTTCTAGTTAAAATTAACAACAAAAAGACAAGTCCACCTACCCCGCCAAGGCCGTGGGCCCCTTGCGCCCTTACCTCTCTAGCATCCATGACGGTGCCCACGCCCACCGTCAGGGCCATGGTGGGCACGTTGGCGAGCTTTCCATCAAAGAACCTAGCGTTGGCCAGGATGGTGTCCATGGCCAGCGTCTTCACACGGGTCCTGGACACCAGGCTGGAGCCCGGCTCATTGAAGGCTATGTGTCCATCGGGGCCGATCCCTACGGGGAGAGCCGGGCGGTGCCGTGAGTGCTGGGGATCCAGGATTTCAAGGATGTGCGATCTCTCCTTCCCTAACTAGGGTCTGAAAAAAAATCCTTGAGAACTGTATCTCTTTTCCCATTGCACCCCTGGGCAGGTATGCCTTAAGGAAGCATGTGGCCTGTTCCACTCCCAGCCACTTCTGAGGCACACATAGACACTGTTGCCTTGTTATCACCCTCAGAAAGCTAAGTAAGGAGCACTCCAAATAGTTTCTGCCTCCCCAGACTGTCAGGAAAATGTAACTGCTGTGTCTCTCCTGCCTGTAGTCTGGGGGTCCTACTGCTGGGATAGAGTTGCAGCAAGTAAAACACACACAGGACCCAGACAGGGGCTGCCAAGTTTATAAAATCTCAGAACATGAGAGCTCCCGCTCTCCTCTTCCCCACCTTGAGGTACAGAGTTAAATCTAGAGCAGTAAAAGGCAGCCCAACTTCACACCCCGTGCATGACTCCAGAGGTGGCCATAGATGGACACATAAAAAGGCAGCCCAGAGTAGGAACCAGCAGAGATCTGAGAGGCAGACACCTGAGGTTCCCGCTTTCTCGCCACTGCTCCCAGCCAGCTGACTTTGAGTCAATCACATAACTTCTCTGGCATTTAACTGGCTATCTATATAGCATGCAGAAGCTGTGTGGAACATCCATGATTTTAAATGTTTGGTAAGTTCCATGACTGACCCATAAAATCTTAAGACTGGGAAGTACAGATATTCTCAGAGTCCAAAACCAAACCTCTCAGTTTACAGACAAAGGATCAAATGTAGGAACAGGTGATCTCCAAGATAATCCAGCTCCGAGAGTAGCAGAGCCAGGGCAGGGACCTCGGGCTCCCGCTCTCTCCACGCCTTCCCTGCCTCCACATAGCAGTAAGTGGCCCTACTGTCACTGGCAGACAGAGGAAGCTGTTTGGAGACAGGGGTGGCATCTTGTCCTCCCTTCCCATACTCGCCTCCAACAAATAGCTCGATCCCGCCTGCAGCCTTGATCTTCTCTTCAAAGGCGTCGCATTCAGCCTGCAGGTCAGCCGCGTTCCCATCCAGAATGTGGGTGTTTTCTGGGTGGATGTCAATGTGCTTGAAGAAGTTGTTCCACATGAAGGAGTGGTAACTCTCTGGGTGTTCTCGAGGAAGGCCTGTGGGGACATGGGACACTCAGTCACACCCAGGCTGAGCCAGAGCCCTCCTCCAAAGTAGGACGTGGGGACACCACCCTGACCTGCAGAGACTTCAGGGACTGCACAGCCCAGCAGGGAGCCTTGGACACCAGTCCTCTGACCTCCAGCCACTCGGACAGGCCGAGCTGGTGTCCGTAGTGTCTACCCACCCATGGCCACCATCTGTGACCACAGGGCTGGGCTAGGTAGTTACACACCAGAGGTCTGGGAAATTCTCTCATTCTGATCTACTTTTCAAAAAGGAATGACCCCAGGCCAGAGGCTGGGGTTACTCTGGGCCTCTGGGGTAGGACTGGCCCATCTGGGAAAGAGCAAAAGAGCAAGCACACCCGTCCCCCGCCACCATCCTCCCCCAGCTATACCCTGCTCAGCCTGAATCCCAACTGGAGCACCAGGTGGTTGGACAGAATTACCTCGGGGCTTCCCCAAAATGGTTTTTTTTTTTTTTTTTTTCGGAGACAGAGTCTCACTCTGTTGCCTGGGCTAGAGTGAGTGCCGTGGCGTCCTCCTAGCTCACAGCAACCTCAAACTCCTGGGCTTGAGCGATCCTACTGCCTCAGCCTCCCGAGTAGCTGGGACTACAAGCATGCGCCACCATGCCCGGCTAATTTTTTCTATATATTTTTAGTTGCCAGATAATTTCTATTTTTAGTAGAGACGGGGTCTTGCTCTTGCTCAGGCTGGTCTCGAACTCCTGAGCTCAAACGATCCGCCTGCCTCGGCCTCCCAAGTGCTAGGATTACAGGCGTGAGCCACCATGCCCGGCCTGTTTTTCTTTTTTTTTAGCCAGGAAGGAAAAGAATGTTTAAAGAAAATATATATTTAATGTTAAACATTAAGAATATTTAAAGTTGAGGAATGAAAAGTTACCAACGGGTACAATGAACACTACTCGCGTGATGGTTACACCAAAAGCCCAGCCGCCACCACTACACAATATATACATGTCACGGAATTCAACTCGTACCCCCAATCCTATGAGAATAAAAATTTTTAAAAAGAGATATAGCTCAAAAAAAAAAAATTAGAATATTTAAGGTCAGCCTTAAAAAGGAGGGAGATTCCAACACATGCCACAACGTGGGTGAACCCTGAGAACGTTTTGCCAAGTGAAAGAAGCCAGTCACAAAAGACGACGACTTTATGATTCTACTTATATGAGTTGTCAAACTCATAGAAACAGAAAGCGAAGTGGTGGTTTCCGGGGCTGGGGAACGGGGGAAACGGGAAGTTGTTTAATGGGTACAGAGTCTCAGTGTTACAATGTGAAAAGTATTCTGGAAATTGGTTGCACAACAACGTGAGGGTACTAAACACTACTGAACTCTACATATAGAGGTAGTTAAGATGGTAAATTTCATGTTATGTGTATTTTACCACAATTAAAAAAAAAATGCTTAAAGTGAAGCCATTACAAAATGACTGTGGGGCGGGGAGGTGACAAAGGTATACAGCTTTTCAGCAGCAGAAAGAACACCAGCCTCAGCTCTCCTCCAAGTGCAGAAACGGGAGCTGGAGGACACACCCTGGAGAGGAAGTCCAGACACAGACCCTGGGGACACACCCCAGCCAGGATCCCCTCTGCAATCATTTGTTCCAGAAAGAAATGGCATGGAGTTGGGGAGCTGGCAGAGGGGGAAAATATACTCTAATATTTATTAAGTGTTATGTATAAGAAATTTCCATATGTATTATGATATCATTTAATGCTTACAACCTATGAGGGCAGCTTTATTTGCCCCATTTTACAGCTGAGTGAACCGAGGCCTGAGAGAGACAGGTACTGATAACCGAGCCCATCACCAAGAGTTACTGGCTCCCTGAGACATCGCCATTCCTCTCCAGGGCTGGGCCAGTGAGAGAATCGTGACCCTCCTGCAGTCAGGTAAGACTCACCCACGTACTCGTCCATGTTGAAGGTCTTCACGTATTTAAAGGACAGGTCCCCATTCGTATAGTATTCAATCAGCTTCTTATAGCAGCCAAGTGGGGTGCTCCCTGCAAGAGAGGCCACAGCCATGAACGCTGCGGCAGCCCCTAGCTCCCACACACCCAGGCGGCACACACGAATGAATCAGGGCTGCTCTGCAAGACCTGTCAGATCTGCGGGAAACAAGGCAGATCTGAAGTCCTACCCAACGCTCCAATCCTAACTGCCATCCATCCCTTAGCTGCTTGTTTAATGCTTCCTCCCCCCTAGACTGTAAGATGCAGGAGGGCAGGGCTGTGTCTGTCTTACTGACTGCTGACTCCCCAGTGCCCAGCACACTGGCGACTGAAATCACTCTGATTAGCACCCCAGTGAATATCAGACTTCATTATTGACGTGATACTCCCCGAACAACTACTATGTGCGAGGCACAGGGCCATGAGATAAGGATGCAGAGGAGCAAGACACAGCAGCTACCCTAGAGGAGCTCACTGTCCAGGACACACAGCAGGGACACAAAGCAGGAATGTCAGCTGTGACGGGGAAGCACAGGCAAGACTTCCTCGAGAGGCAGTGAACTCCTGAGTCTCATTAAAAAAATCAATGCCATAAAACACACACATAATAAAAGGCAGGAGGACACTGTATATTAAAAGAGTAAAGATGCATAAGATGCATGAACCCTGACTGGACACTGATTAATTAAAAAAAAAACTGTAAAACATAAATACACAGCCAAGCGAAGTGGCTCACGCCTGTAATCATAACACTCTGGAAGGCTGAGGTGGTGGGAAGACTGCTTGTGGTCAGGAGTTAAAGACCAGCCTGAGCAAGACCAAGACCCCTGTGTCTCTACTAAAAATAGAAAAATTAGCCAGGTGTCCTGGTGCACACTTCTAATCCCAGCTACTAGGGAAACTGAGGCAGAATGGCTTGAGCCCATGAGTTTGAGATTGCAGTGAGCTATGACGATGCCTCTGCACTCTAGCGTGGGTGACAGAACTTTAAGACTCAAAAAAAAAAAAAACCCAGATAAATGTGGACAATTAAGGAAAAAGTTTTGAACATAATTTGTATATTATATGATATAGGATGATTTTTCATTTTCTTAGGCATGATAATGGTATCATAACTATGTAAGAGAATACTCTTAATCTCAGATACATGCTGAAGGATTTAGAGGTAAAGTGTCAGGATATACGGAACTTAATTTCAAGTGGGTCAGAAAAAGACGTGTTGACGGAGAACATGAAACATGAGCCAGAGAAATATAAATGCAAATGTGGCAAAATGTTAACAGTTGGGGAGTTTAGGTTACTGATACTGCACTGTTTTTTCAACTTTTCTGAATATTTGCAATTTTCAAAACAAAAAGATGGAAGGAGAAAACTCCCATCCAAATCAGATTGTGTTAGTCCTTTTTAAAAAACCCACCAATGGCATCTCATTTCACCCTCAGTAATAACCAGTCCTTACTAAGGCTCCACATAACCTGGCCCCTGGCTACCTCTGCCCGCTCCTCACCCTGCTCCAGGCACTTCTACCCTCAGGGCCTTTGCACATGCTTTTCCCTCAGATGCTCTTCAAGTATCTATCTGCATGGCTAACTCTCACCCCTTCAGGCCTCTCCTCAAATTCTACTTTCTCAGAGAGCCCTTCCCTGCCACCATATCCAACACTGCAAACCCCCACCCCTGCACCCAGACATTCCCTAGTCTTCTTTCCTGCTTCACTTTTCTCCTTCCCTCTTATCACCATCTGACATACTCTATATTTTGCTAATTAACTTGTTTATCCTTTTTGTTCATTACTGTATCCCCAGAGCCTAGAATAGCTTTGCATACAGAGGAGAGTCAATAAATATCTGCTGAATGAGTGACAGTGGCAGCTCCCCTCACCCCACCCAAAATAATCAGTCCCTGTGACAAGGCCTTAGCCATGCCTCAGCCACACAGCTTCCCCACTCCTGCCATTTTCCAGACCCCCAGCCTTCCCATCCATTCTGTGAGCTCCCCCAATATCTAGCCAATAAACTCCTTTTCTGCTTAATTTAGCTGGAGTTGGTTTCTGTGGTTTCCACCCAGAAGCCTGACTGGTGCTGCATCTAACAGAAGGAATGTTCCAAGGAACCCATATGGAAACGCTATGCTGGTTCAAGCACGGCAGGCAGGAAGAGACCAGGTCTTGGAGAGCCTTGAACGCCACTCTGAAGAGCATAGATCTGATTCTGCAATGATGGGAACTAGGGAGGGGGTTTCAGCAAAGCCCAGAGTCTGACCCATGCAGAGGTTGGGTGGTGCCATAGTTAGGATGTGAGCACAGCACCCAAGGGCCCGAGACTGTGGTTTCACAGGAACGGGTAGATGACACTGCCACAAACCCCCAGTGCAAACTTCAGCCCACAGGCCACATCTAACCTGCTGCCTGTTTTTGCACAGTTTATGAGTTAAGAATAGTTTTTACATTTTTAAATCATTTTTAAAAGTCAAAGAAGAATATTTTGTGACACGTGAAAATTATATAAATGCAAGTTCAGTGTCCATAAACACAGTTTTATTGGCATATGGCCACACTCATCCATTTATATAAATTGTCTGAGCTGCTTTCACACTGCAACGGCAGAGTTAAGTCGTTGCAATGGAGATCATATGGCCAGTGAAGCTTAAAATATTTACTATTTGGTCACTGAAAGAAAAAATTTGATGACCCCCCCTCTAGTGGATGGGTTAGGTATGGCCATTCGGGCAAATGCACCCATTTTGAGGAACTGGAGTCAAAATATCTTCCTGAAAAGGCAACATTTTGACTTTTTCCAAAGAAACTGGAACTTTCTCACTTCAGGCCGGTATTTAATTAAGCCTTACAGAAAATTATTTGACTATGTTCTCAATTCTCCCAAGGATAGCACTTAGCTAGTACCTTATAGATGCACAGAAGGGGAATTAATTCATTACATAAAATGGATGCCTTAAGGCATCAGGACTTAATTCTGTTAAGGAACCCTGGTTGGCAGGGCTGACTTAGGATGTAGCCTGAAAATCAAGTTCTTCCTCCCTAACCAAGATCCCTCCTGCTCCAGGGTTCAGCAGGAGCAGGCAGCAACTAAACCAACCCACAGAGGAAGCTGAGTCCTCTGTTTTGTGGGAGAAAGGGGCAGTGGAGGTGTTCTCTCGTAGCAACAAGACCTCAGAGCCCTCCGGGACATCCCTTGGCTGAGTGAGTCCCGGTACCTGGCCCCTTAAAAACCCCTGGTGCCCATTCTCTCCCTCCAACAACGCACCAGTGGGGAGCCCCAGGGTGAAGTACTTGTCTGGCCCTGGGTTAAACTGGATGATGCGGTTCCTGATGTATTTGGCCGCCCACTCACTGGCCTGAGAATAGTGGTCCAGGATGATGAGCTTCATCTTGTCCTGCAGTGGGGGAGAGGGCATGACAAAAGGAATCAATTGCAAGGGGCAGAGATGGGGATGGAGGTGGCTGAGGGGGTGGGGGGCGCCCTTCTCACCCAGCAACAACCCCCTTCCCAAGCTGTTGGAGCCAGGAAAAGGCCCTTTCAGTGCACAGAGCGACAGGCCAGGCCGGCCGCCTCCACCACGCACCGGCCACCAGGAGGCGCTACTGCGAGACGGACCTGGGTTCTAATCAGAGCTCCTCTAATTAGCAACTGCAGGACCCGGCCAGGGGACCCAAGTTCTCCGAACCCCTTTCCACCTGTGTAAAAATGGGGACAATAGTACCTACCTCACAGATTTCACGATGGGGGATATTAAATGAGAGCATGCATGTAAACCACATAGTATTCAACACGTTGGCTATTATCATATCATTATCAGCTGTCCTGCAGCTCCACTCGGCCCCAATTTCCCACACCCCTTCGTCCCCCCGGGCTGGACACTCTACCCCCGAGACTCTTCCTCAAGTAGAGGGGTCGCGGGATCGTCCTGGGCCACTACAACAGGCGGGGCGATACAGGCTTTGGCTGGGAGGTGTGTGCCCTGTCAGTTCTAGGGGAGGAGTGCACCCACCGGCCTGCCTTGCCTTAGGGTCCTCAGTTTCCCCGGAAGCACAACGGGGTAAAGGCAACCGCTCCGGAAGGAGGACGTTTGCTCCCCCAGCACTGCGGTCAGCCGGAGCGGGAAGGCCCAGGCGGAAGGGGCCCGAGTGGCCATCGGTGGGGTACCGTGTTTCCCCCACCCCGATTGAGGTCCCTCGCCCCTACCGGCCCGCCCCGGAGAGGGGCGAGAGCGGCTCGCCCAGGGCCCGGCCCCGGGGTGCTGGGGGACTCGGGCAGCGCCTCCCCGCCCGCGAGGAGGGTCCCCCCAGCCCGGTCCCCACTTACGCGGACGCCTCCCGCGGCTGCTGCAGCGACGGCGCTGGCGGCCCGGCCCCGCGCGGGTCACGTGGGCGCGGGTCACGCGGTGGCGCGCGCCGCCCGCCGGGCTGACTCAGCAGGGCCGCGGTTCCCGGGACCTGCTCTGCCGGGCACCGGGTCTCGGGCCGCCCACCCCCTCAACTCGGCCTGGGGGCGTGCAGGCCTGCCAGAGACCCCGGAAAACACTCACCCGTGGCCGGCGGGGTGGGAGCCTGGCTGTGTGGGTCTGGTGCAGGAGGGCGGCCGGGGGCCGCCGGCTCAGTCCCAGGAATGCAGCCCTCGGCCCGGGGCAGGACGGGATTTTAGGGCGAGGGTTGGGCTGGGGGC
>JAQIFY010006015.1:0-10621 GCA_028533085.1 Varecia variegata
AGTATGTGCAAAAGCAAGAAATACACATGCACACACACAGTTGTTTTTCTTTTCTTTTTTTTCAGAGTTGCACAATCACATATAAAGCAAGAGATGATAGGGAAAAAAATTAGATCACAGGATTAAAACTGCCATATAATAAATATTAAAAATAACAGAATAAAATATTACATTCAAACTATTTATTTCAATACAAGAAAATGGAATTGGGAAGAGGAATAAAGAAGGCTTCAACTACATTTTTTTAGATGAAGTATGTGTGACTAAATGTTAGAATTTGGTAGAGATGGGTGTAGCACACAGTGTTTCTCGTGGTTCTATTTTTCTGAATATTGAAATATTTAATAATTTACTTTAAGATGTTAAAAATTATTAAATGAATGCAATATTTATGGTGTGCTAACTTTACATATACTATCTTTATTACCATATTTATCTATGTAATTTCCACTTCACTTTTGCTTGACAGTTTTACTTTAAGTTGAAGCTAAGGAAAAGTATTTTAAACCAAATAAATCTCAGTCCACTAATCCCAAGGCTTTCTTCATTCCACTTAAAATTGCTCACTTGTATATTCCTAAAAAATAAAAGGAAGAATATATAGGCAAAGGGAACAATTGTTTACCAATTTGATATAGATTCTACATTATCACTTTTCTCCCCTTCTGCAGTTTTCTCATAACCCATAAATATTTTTCACATAAAAGGGAAAAAAATATTCAAACACATTCATACTCTATTGACATTTCTTGAGTGATTAGAATGACCCAGGTACTGTGATAATTCCCCATATAAATTTATATGTGCATTTAAAAGCCAGGGAAAGATAATAAAAGAAATAACAATTATCAATATGTAGTGTTTTTCATAACAAATCATTCACTACTATTATTAGTCTTATTTTATCTACTTAGGCTACAAGAGCAAAATGAAAAATAAGTTCTGATTATATACTTTTAGGTCATATAGGAGAGATCAGAAAAATTAGAAGGAATTATGTAATAATGTTATTCTTGCTAAAATATTTGATGGTAGGAGGTCAAAGAAAAGGCTAAAGATACACAAATAATGAAAAGTAGTATATAACATGCTTTCAGAGACTGAATTTAATTCTAATTTGAATTATTACTTTGAATGATAAACTAAGAAGACCTTTGCTTAGCATTCAAGCAGGCTGTTTAAGAGAACTGTGATATTAGAAATCAGAAATCAAACCTTAACAGAAATGAGACCTTTACATTCTAAGGACTTCTAGTGAACTCTAAGAGAAGTTTTCAAAATCATCTCTTCTCTATTTAAATGCAATTGCCCCATTTCATATTGAGATGTCAGTTCAACTCATTAAGTACATGGCAAACTGCTAATAGGTTCTTTTTAATTAAGGTTTCCTGGCATTGGAAGAATAAGAGTTCAAGGGGGAGCATACACAGAGGAAATTAATTGTCTGATCATGATATTTAGCACCAAATCCTACATTAATATCGAATGAATAAAAAAGGATTGCACTCTAAGAAAAATATAATGTCACTCATTAATATTATTGTAGCTTTTATAATCCTTCTTTGAAATTACCCCTAATCCAGGTAAATCATGTTATTTCCAAAAGTTCTATTACAGAAGTAACCCTATGTTTTGTTATTTTTTTTTTCTTTTTTTTTTTTCTTTTTTTTTTCTTTTTTTTTTTTATTTATTATAGCTTATTATGGGGGTACAACCGTTCTGGTTAAGTATATTGCCCATGCCCCTCCCAACTCCCCGAGACTGAGCCTCAAGGGTGTCCATTCCCCCAACAGTGCACATCGCACTCATCATGTAGGTAAACACCCGTCCCCTCCCCCCTCCAACACCCCGAGTCAGATCTTCAAGTATGTCCATTCCACTGACAGTTCGCTTCGCTCTCATCATGTAGATATACACCCATCTTCACCAAACATTTCAAACAATTATTGTTTTTAAAAAAAGAAGAAATGATCAGGCATGTTCAGGGCCATACAGAATGGGCAAAAAAACATGAATAAATGTTTCTAAAAAGAAAATATACAAATGGCCAACAGGTATAGGAAAAGTTGTTTAATATCACTAATCATCAGAGAAATACAAATCAAAACCACAATGAGGTATCATCTTACCCTGGTTAGAATGGCTATTACTAAAAAGACAAAAAATAACAGATGCTGGCAAGGATATAGAGAGAAGGGAATGCTTATAAACTGCTGGTAGGAATGTTAATTTATAAAGGCACTATGAAAAGCAGTATGAAGATTTCTCAAAAAACTAGAAATAGAACTACTGTATGATTCAGCAATCCTGCTACTAGGTATTCATCCAAAGGAAAAGAAATCACTATGACAAAGGGAAACCTGCCCCTTTTGTACGGTACGTTTACTGCAGCACTATTCACAATAGCAAAGATAAGAGATCAATCTAAGTGTCATCAGCTAATGGGTAAAGACAATGTGTTGTATGTACACAATGGAATACTATTTGGTTGTAAAAAAGAATGAAGCCCTGTCATTTGCAGAAATATAGATGGAAGAGGAGGTTATTATGTTAAATGAAATAAGCCAGGCACAGAAAGACAAATATCACATATTCTCTCTCACACGCGGGAGCTAAAAAAATTTGATCACATGAAAGTAGTGAGTAGAATGATAGTTATCAGAGGCTGGGAAGGGTCTGTGAAGGGTAGGGAGGATGAAGAGAGGTTGGTTAATTGGTACAAACATACAGTTACATAAAAGGAATAAGTTCTAATGTTTGATAGTAAGGTAATTGCAGTTAGCAACAATATATTATATATTTCAAAACAGCTAGAAGAGAAGACTTGAAATGTTCTCAGCACAGAGGAATGATGCATACTTGAAGTGAGAGATGCCCTAAATACCCTAACTTGATAATTTTACATTCTATGCATCCAAGAAAATATCACATGTATCTCATAAATATATTTGTAAAAATACTATATATCACTAGAAAAATTTAAAAAGAAGGCACACAAGAAAAATCCAAATCATTTTAATATTTAAGAACAATGATAATTATAACTCCAATAACAGAAATAATATTCATATTAGGTGCTGATATTTAATAAGAACTTTTTCCCAATTAGTTCTACTCATGGCTTTTCATTTTTTGACTGATTCAATCCTTACAAAAATTCTATCAGCTAGACATAATTATTATTTGCATTTTACTTCTAGAGAAATAGACTTGCTCAAAGTCACTGTGCTTTTCAAGTATGGAGCTAGAAATAAAGCTTAGACATTTGTCCCTCAGGGTAATGCTCCTTTTTCCATTGTTATGCCTACTGTTTTTTTTTTTTTTTAAATCCATTAACATTAGGGAATTGAAGTTAAAAGGTATAGTATCTGCTTCCTGATAATGGCTAAATCACACAGTGGAGGAAATGTGGTGATATGATTTTAAATTTTCTCCATACAGATTGCTTTAGAGTGGCAAAGAGAAATACTAACTATGCAGTGGAGAAGCTGAACAACACCTTGACCACGTGATTAAAATGAATATCAAGGAAAGGGCAGATAAACACTGTGTTTCTTTCTGAATATCTTACCTTGGGAACGACCCAGGGGCATATATGTAGTAGTTTGTTTGGGATGGATAACCTGAATAGAAATATGAGAAATTATTAGCAAACTCAAAATAAGAAACATTTTATGTAAAAAAAATGGCCTTATTCCTTTAAAAAATGTTTAAAAACTGATAAACTGTTTTCAATTATAGGAGACTAAAGAAAATTGACTACTAAAGGAAATACCTGATCTTAGACTTGATCCTGTAATGGAGAAAAATAATTACTATTAATATAAAGAAGATTATTGGGTCAAATGACAAAACTGGAATATGGATAGCAGATTAGGGAACAGTATTGCATCAATTCTACGTTGTCTGAAATTGATAATGGCCCTGTGGTTATGTAAGAAAATATCCTTATTCTTAATGTGCAGTAGACATTATATTCTTGGTATAGAAGCAGGATTTTTTTCTCATTATTTTTTTTCAGAACTTTAAGGATGTGGTTCTGTTTTCTAATGAATATGATATATTCTATTATAAAATTTGCTATGAGTTGTTCCTTTGAGAGTAGTGTCTTTTTTTCCCCCATTGTCTGCTTTACAAATGTTCTTTTTATCTTTGGCATTTAGCAGTTTAACTATAGTGTGACTAAAAGATTGTCTTTGCATCTGCCTTTCTTGACTCTATGGCTTTATGCCTCAACGGTTTCAGAAAATTCACGGACAGTATTTCTTCAAATATTGCTTTTGTAACATGTTCCTTTCCAGACATTTTTAATCTACCTATTAGAGCATTTTATTGCATCCTACAGGTTATCTTTTAAGCTATGTGTTTCCAAGACTTTTCTTTGTTTCTTTCTCTGGTTTAATCTGGCTATTTTCTATTCTCTCTTTTTGCAGTTTCCTAGACTGTCTCCTGCTCTACCTAACCTACTTTGAATCCTTCTAGTGAATCTTTAATCTATTATATTTTCCACTCATAGAATTTCCATGTGATTTTTTGCAATCATTTGGCAAAATGACTTGCAGTTTTTACCTATTCCCTACATCATCTCTCTATCTTCTTGAGCATATTAGAGCTGACTTTTTATTCAGAGTCTGGATTTTTTTAATCCAACTTGCCTTGTACCCAAAGTAGAAACATCCAGCAACAAGAATTAGCTCTGGCCCCAGGCTCTGAGATAATGTCCACCTAAATTATGGTTTCATCAGTAACTCTCAGATTTGTTTAAACAGATCTCTTTCTTTCTTTTTCTGTTTCTTAATTGGATTTTCTTATTCTCAAATACTCAAAATGAGTATTATTTTCCATGCTACTCCATTGTATAACAGCTGGACAGAGAAATCCAATTTTGTTATGTGAATTCATTGCTTCCACAAAAATATATTTGACACTGGGGTTACTCTATATGCATGTTAGTAAAGGTGAAATAAAACAGAATAAAGAGTGAAAGCCAGTGACAATATCAATTGCTTTCATATTTTTTAAAATTTTCTCTCTATTCATAATGGAGCAGTTAAATATATTAACTTAAAATTATGTCGACCTAGGTTTTAATTTCAGAGTTTCTAAAAGGTGATCATGTATAATTAAACTTAAAATATCTGATTCTCAGTTTTATGTCTCTAATGTACTAATTTGCATATCTCACAGGACTATGAAAATATAAAATCAAATATTTCATGTAAAACATTTGGATGATTTTCAAAAGCATACTGAGTTCAGTAAGTGATGGCTAAGAGAGCTTCCAGGCTTAAACTCATTTTATGGAATGGAAAATCATGGGAAATGATGTTCAGTAACAGTGGAAACTTGTTTTGAAAATAAATTTTCAGTTCAGTAAAAAGTTATGTCTGATTAAAGGCACTTTGTTTTTGAAGAAAATACTTGTTTGCTTATTTGTAAAAAAATTGACATGAAAATCTTGACATTTTATAAACTTTGTTGACCTAAAGGAAGAAGCTAACGCAGGAAATATGATTTGAAAGAGTTTACTTGAGCTAAGATGAGGACGCTGCTTGGAAAACTCAGAGCCAAGTAACCTTGGATATGGAGCTCCATTCAGACTGTATTATAAACAAGTTTTTAAAGACAAACAAAACAGGACAAGGAGTGGGAGGATACAAAGTTTTTTTTCAGAAATCCTCATTGATTTACAGAAATAACATTGATTGGTGGTTGGCTATATATTGTTGAACTATAGGGTATGCTTGTTGTTGAACTATAGGGTATGCTTGTGGTGTCCAGCCTGCAGCATTGTTCGGTTAATTTATAGCTGCTGTGGTGAGCAGCTGTACAGTAAGTCTAGAGTTCACATAGCAGGAGCTTCAAGAGATGACTACTGAGCTCGAGGGGGCAGAGGGAAGTGACCACTACCCCATTTAGGTGCCTCTTACAGGCCTGATAATTTAGAGGAGGCTCTCATTCCTCAGATAAAAGTTTCTTTTCTTTTTCAACTTGAGTTTATCTTTGATACTCTACTCTTCCTTCAGATGGAACTTATAATGGACTGGATTAAGATACTTCCTTTTTGTTTTTTCCTCCCCAGATGATTCCTATTTAAAAAAAATGTTTAGTGCTCTTTTATAAATCTTAAGTGTGTCTTCAATTACATTCTATTTGCATTTTAGGATTCTTTATGCCTCAAATCTATAGAGTATATTAATTATATCCCATAGTACCTTAAATATGGAGTATAATAATAAATATTTGAGGTGGTAAATATGTTAACTAGCCTGAAATGATTATTCCACAATGTATACATGTATCAAAACATCACATTATACCCCTTAAATATATACAATTATTTGTCAATTAAAAGTAAAACAAAATAATTGCTATAATGATCAATTTACATATTCTGAAAAGAAGTAAAAACTATAAAAACTAGTTTAGATTCACCAGAAAGAAGAAAAATGAACGCCAAAAATCCTGGAAACTTTCATCAGAGTTTTTTAAGTGTACATTTGTTTTCTATATAAAATGTAATTTTTTTTAATTATTCACTTACTTAAGAGATATCGTTGAACACTTCTCATGTGTGATACTCTGAATATTGGGAATAGTAGGACCAAAAAGACCAAAATAATGAGATCTCTCTTCACATACTTGCTTTATATGCTCATTGAGGAGGCAACCAAAAAACAAGTAAATATGTCAATATGAAAATTTCCATTCAAATTCTATAAATACAATTAAGCAAGTAAGTGGAGTGAAATGAGACAGAGATGGGTATATCATTTTTTAAAGTTAAAATAAAAGTGGCATCTCTGGAAGGGATTCAGTGTGCTATAACATGACTCTAGTAAAATATTAATATCAAGTCATGCAAAGATCAAAGGACAATTCCAGCAGCTGAGCCAGCTAATACAAAGGCCCTGAGCTATGAATATGCTTTATATGGTCAAGGAACCAAAAGCAAAATGTAACCTAAACATAGGTAAGTGGAGGACAGTGTTGCTAAGTGAAATTAAAGTGCTAATAACAGGCAGAACATCTTAATGTTCTGAGGACCATGATAAGGAAATGGAAGTTATTAAAGAGATTGTAGCAGGGTGGAATTTGATGTGATCTCAAATTAGGATGCTCATTCTGGTCTTTAGAGATGAAATAATGTATTAGAAGACAAGAGTGGAAACAGGGTGCCATTTGACAGGGAAATGTAATCATCATGGTGAGATCTCAAAGGAGCTTTAGATGAGGGAGAAGTCAGAGGAGCTGCTTTTGTAAGAACAAAACAGGTCAACTAAAACTCATATTTCATTACATAAATATGAGTTTGAGAGATTGAGAAATTGGCATTTTACAAATATTAATCACATTTTCTGATGACTCTCAAATTGTATGGACAAATCTGAAATTTGGAGGAAAATTGCTGATTCAGACTAACAGTTTAAAAATAAATATGTACAAATATTTCATGCCATTTATTTTTGCACATATTCAAATACCATTTACAATGTTTTAATGTAAAATATCTGTATAGTTTGTTCACTATGAAATTTCTAGAACTGTGCACTTTTCCCTCGAAAGCATATAAGAAATTATAGTATTCAAATTTTGGAAACTTATCTGTGTTAATAGGAGGTATTTTTGTATTCACACTGTGATGACCTTGGAACTAATATTGTATGATGAGAAGATGGGAAAAATATGCTGGTATAAAATTGCTTTTCAAATATGTCACTTCCCCCCTTTCCTATTGAATTAACTAAACAAATGACATATGGTTTAATATATACCTATTTTCCCCTTGATTTTTTTTGATGTTACTGAGTTTGGGACATATTGGACAGTAGTTTTAAGAATATTGAACTAATGTTTCTCAAATGACATATCATTGAAAAAATAAAGGGAAACCTTAAGCTAAAAGATTTCAAATATGTTGCTGAAGGACATATGAGACCAGATCTGCGAGGAATTAATGAGCTGCCTAAGACCAGAATCATTTTAATCTCTCTCTCAAGTTCTTAATCCTCTAAATTTAAAACACTGTATTCTTCAAAAGTTATAATGTCCATTTTATACTCCAGATATTAAAAGATATTCACATTTCATTATCATTTTTACAAAACAAGTTTGAGAAGTCTTTGAGATAAAAAGTAACAAAAGTGTTTTAAGACATCCCTGAGTTCTTTGAAAATTGTCTTCTATTTATTTTAAGAATAGGCAAAACTACTCTTTAGACAGGTATTCAAAGAGCAGCAGAGTCTGGGTAAATTGTGACATTGCCAGTTTGTCAGTGGAGGTGATATGAATTGCTCATAAAAATCAGTTTGCCTCAGATGAGCTATGAAACCCTCAAAGTACCTGATTTTGTCATTAAATACTTTAGGTTAATAAAAAGCTTGTATGAATGAAATAAATGATACTATTTTGTGGTAGATAGTGTTTATTGTCAAGAAATAATAAATAGGACTCAAATGCAATATGCTATGAACATTTTTCTTTCACAGAAAGCAAAATAGTACAGAAAAATATGTATAGACCAGATATATTGATGATTAAAAACTAGTTATTTTGGCAAACTTATAATTTATGATAGTACTCAAGCTTCAATTAACCATTTCAATTTTTAATAATGAATCAAAATAAACTGGCAGGATTGAAAACTGAAGAGTAGGGGATTATATCATTGTTTTATCAGATTCCAAAAATAGAATAAATCTTGGAATAAAACTTAATCTTTGAAATATGTCTATACATAGTTTATTTGTGTGTAAATGTGCAAAAATTAATCTATTATGGTCTTTAGTTGCTGTTATTTTCCCTAGAATACATTGTGTAATATGCCCTTTGTTTTTTTCAAATTATTGCTATTAATTATTCCCATTACTTCAATGAATTATTTCACTTATTTAGATACAGATAGGCATATATATTCTGAATATAGCTATTTCATGTTTATATAATTCAACATCTTCCACTTGTACTTTTTATTCAGTTTCATTATGTGTGACTCAGCTAACTATTCCTCATCCTATTTATATCAGTTAGTCACTTCTATCTTCCCTTGAGGTTCCTTTTCTTTTCTGCATTTGAATAAGAGTTCTTCAAAATGGAATTCTAGAGTCATAAATCTAAAAATAAACTAAAAGAAGTACATTTGAAACATTCTGGGCAGAGGACTACATCTCTTATGTTTAAGGACTTTCCGAGTATATTCCCCAAATTTATTGCTAATTTAGGGAGACGTTTATATTGTTTCTATTCATTCAGATTAAGTAAACTTTTGAAAAACCACAAGCATATTTGCAAAACGTATCCATGTTAACATCATAAGAGAATGTATATGAGTGTGTATATGTATTTGCATAACTTTCTCCAAACTAGATTGTTGATAAAATCCTTATTGCTGAGAGTTTTTTATAATAGTGTTCTCAAAATCAAAGACACGTTAGCAAAATAACAAAAGATAGTACTCTTACCTACATGAAATTAACTCAGATTCAAATATATAACATTTCAAATGGTAACTCACAAAACTAGATTTAAAAAAAACTATAAAATGTACTTGACAAGAAGAAAAAAATTTGAACTTTAAGATCTTTCTATATAACTCAATAATTGCAGTATTTTAAACAATAAAATGTCAATAGGCTTTCAATGATTTTTGAACAACTTAGATCTTGGTTAACCTAGCAGAACTGTTGAAGCTTACAGAGTACAAATTTCCTAATGATTTGCATCAAGATTATTTTTGTCAAAATGCATGTGTCGCTATTGTGGAATTAATGATGGAGCATATAGGCGATGTTTTATGTTTACTAAATAAAGCAATTATTAAATGGACTCAATCTTTTTCCTAGATTGTTTCTTCTGATATAAAGGTTTTATCCTCCTCCCTACACATATAGGAATAAAAAATCTCATCAAAGGTCCAAATGTATAAACTTGTTAATGCTAACTTCCAAGGAATGTAATATGTACACACATAAAATATATATTTCCTACTTGGCTCAAGAACTATAATATATAGTCTACATTATTTTAGTTCATCAGATAATTGCTGTTCCTTTGCTGTGGCATGTATTAACTCAAAAGGAGGATTTTTAAAAAGTAAATAGCTTATCAAATATGGTAGTTTGTTGATAATAGAGTCACTAAGATTTTTTTTGTTAATCTAAAATAATGTCCCCTTTAAAGACATATGAGAAATTTCCTTCAAATCTCAGTAATAGGAAAAACAGTTTTGGCTTCACTTGTTACCATTTTAAGGAAATAAACACTTTAAACTAATTTTTTTCTTTGCATTTTTTACTTGGAAACTCAAGGCCAAACGTTACCCTTGATAGCACATAATGGTATGCATATTTTACACTGACTTTATTCTTCACTTCATCTAATTTTTCTACTGTTATGTGTCCTGTGTTTTAATTTTCTCATTACATCTTGTGTGGTATAGATTACTATGAGAAAATTATTTTATTTTTCTTTTGGTAGTTTTATTTTTTTTTTTTTATTTCAGCTTATTATGGGGGTACAAAAGTTCTGCATAGATATATTGCCCATGTCCCTCCCAATCCCCCGAGTCCAAGCCTCAAGCGTGTCCATTCCCCAAACAGTGCACATCGCACTCCTCCTGTAG
>JAQIFY010006016.1:0-10621 GCA_028533085.1 Varecia variegata
CAGGAGTCTGCGGGGGCAGGGCGTGGGATGGGGGCCCAGGAGTCGGGGGGGGACAGGGCGTGGGATGGGGGCCCAGGAGTCTGGGGGGACAGGGGGTGGGATGGGGGCCCAGGAGTCTGAGGGGACAGGGGGTGGGATGGGGGCCCAGGAGTCTAGGGAGGGGGAGGGCAGGGGAGGCCAAGCAGGGCTTGTGCCCAGGAGATGCCCTCCAGCAGCCCAGGGCCTGGACGGCGTGCTCAGGTCCTCTGCTCAGGCCTGGCATCCGGGACAAGCCCCTGGTAGACTGGGGGGGCCGGAGAGGGGGACGGAGCATTTTAACATGCCCCCCAGGCTTCCCCCCCCCCCCCCGCCGCCCCGCCTGGACCCTGGCTCTGGGCTTGGGGCTGTCCCCCAGGAGATGGCCCTGGGCTTGGGGCTGTCCCCCAGGAGATGGCCCTGGGCTTGGGGCTGTCCCCCAGGCACCTGCCTCAGCCCTGGTCCCCTGAAGACAGTGCCTTGGTGGGGGGGTGGCTTGGGCAGGGGGGGTAGGGAGGGGTCCGGGCCAGGAAGCAGCATTGGGGTGAGGTCAGGACTGGGGAGCAGGAGCTGGAGGGCGGGGAGCAGGGCTCTGTGGGGTGTTAGAGGGGAAGGGCAGGGTCCCCTGAACAGTGAGGGCTGGGGGGGGTCCCGGGGCGGCTGGGGGTGGCAGGCGGGGCGGGAGGCCTACCCTGCCCGGGGTCCAGAGCCCACCAGGCCCTTGGCTGATGGCAGAGGCCGCTGCTGCCGGTCGCGTCGTGCTGGGCTCCATCCCGGGCCCGGCCGTGCCGGGCAGCCTCTGGACAGGGCTTCGGGGACCCCGCCGGGCGGGGTGGGAACGCCCAGCTCATCAGACCGGTTGCTTCCCTGGGAGATGCGTTTCGTGTGGAAAAATCCCAGGAGACAAGTTTGTGCGGCACAGAGCAGGCCTGGAGGCGGACACCTGGCAGGCACGGGCCGGGGCCCGCCCTCCGCCCTCCGCCCTCCGCCCTCTGCCCTCCGCCGGGTCCCCCAGGGCCCACCTGGGCAGCGTGACAGGGCAGCCCCCCAAGGGGCTTGTGAGAGGGTGTCGTGCAGACGGCCCGGGCCATGTGGGGACAGAGGGGCTTTGGTTTGCGGGAGTCCTGAGGGGTCCCCAGGTGCCCGGCAGCCCGTGGGGCCCTGCATCTCTGCGGCCCAGCGCCCGGGAAAGCCGAACCCCGGCTCTTTCCTCTGCCGCTGTGGCCTGAGGCTGGCGAAGACCGTGGAGCCGCCTCCGGGCCAGCCCCGGACTGGGAGGGGCCCTGCCCAACTCCTGCGAGCGGCCATCGGTTCTGTGGTCCCCGAGTGTCCCCCTCCCTGGAGCAGCACTGGGGAGGAAGCACAAGGAGGACCCATGACAGTGGGCTTCCTGGAGGAGGTGGCAGCATGGAGGCGTCACCCAGGGAGCTTAGGAAGCAAAAAGGAGAGGGCTCCGTGTGAGCGGCAGGGCCTGGACCACGTGTGGTGGCCGGCAGGTTGGGGCCCAGGAGCTGGGGGCCTCCACGGGTGAGTGGGGCCAGGCGGGTCCGTCCCAGAGAGCAGCTGGGATGGGCAGGACTGCTGGTGCCGCGGAGGGGCTGCACCACCCCACCCAGGTGCGCCCAGCGGGAGGTCGGACCCCAGGTGCAGGGGGGCATGGTGGGTCTTACAGAGCAGGAGGTGGAGGTTGGGGTGAAAGGCTCGAGGATGTGAAAAGCAGAGTAATCTTCCAAAACAAAACCCAGGAGTGTGCGGAGGGCCCGTGTGACCTCCAGGTGTGGGCGAGGCTCGAGACCCTTCCGACATCTGGGTCCGGCTGCAGCCAAGTCCAGCCCGGGGTCCCCCCACGAGCACTGCCCCGCCCCCTCCGGGCAGTGTGGCCCCTGCCCCAGCCCTGGGCCCCCAGCCCTGCCTCGTGCCCTCGCTGGAAGTAGCTGAGGGCGGGGCTTCCGTCTGCGCACCCTGCGGTCCTCACGGCCCGTCTGTCCTGCCCACCGCTTGTCCTTTCACAGACATGTCCCCAGCTCTTCCTGGGGCTGCCCCAGCTGTCTGGGGACGGGTCTCTGGGAGCCCCCTGGGGTCTGGCGGGGCACAGACGTGACCACACTCAGCCACCCACAAGCAACGCTGCCCGTCAGGGTGGCCACAGGGACATTGTGGCTGCTCTCCAGAGGTCCCCAAAAGGCACTGAGGGACCCCGGAGGGAGCAGAGTGGCTGCAGCCAATGGACAAATCCTGGTGGGGGAGCGGGACTGGGAGTAGGTGGGGTGCTTTTCCCAGGGGTGGGAGAGTAGACAGAGGGGCCGGGGGAGCAGCGACACGGGGGCAGTGGCTGGTGGGCCCCACGGTGGCCTGGCAGTGGCAGGGGCTGGAGAGCAGCAGCTGTCCCCCCACGCCGGGGGCGCCCGTCCCTGCAGCAGGGACAATGGTGTGCCTGGCACACTGTTCCTACTGTCCTCTGTCCTCGCTGGAATGCTGTGAGGGCAGAGCTACGACTACGTCCGCTTTGCAGACGGGGAAACTGAGGCCCTACAAGGCTTATGGGTTTCCAGAAGTGACCCTGAGTGGCAGCAGGAGTGGGCGGGGGCAAGCTGGCGGGGCGGGCGTCTCGGCAGAGTCCCTGGTGGCCCCTCGCTGGGAACGGGCCGGAGAGGAGGACTATGCTGCTTGCCTTCTCTCCGTGGTTTAGGGTTAGTCTGGTTTCATCAAATGACACAGATGCGTGCCCTGTGCCTGTGAGTCCTCTGCTGTCCTCGCAGCCCTGGGGAGCTGCTGGTCTCTCTCCACCTTGGTCGGCTCCTGGCGCTCTGAGCTCGGTGGCTCCGGCTGAGTCCGGCTGTGCGGCCCTGGCCGCTGCTTTCTCGCCCTTGGGCCTCGGCAGACGTTCCCCGACTTCCAGCTGCTGGATCCCGCCCGGCCCTCCCCGGCAGGTGGGCGACTCACTCCCACCGTCCGGTGCCCGCAGGGTCTTTCTCCAGAAGCCCAGGAACTTCTTGGCATCAACATTTCCAGCTTTCGACTCCGGCCCGTGTGTAGTTCGGAAACTTCTCTTCTGCTGTGTTGCCGGCAGGTCCTCGTCCTTCTGCCTCTCAGGGTCACCTCCTCGCCCGCCCTCTCCGGCCCCACCCCCCGCGCTCCCCACTGGGCTTTCCACTCCGCCCATTCTTATTTTTGAAATTGCTAAAGTGCCTTTAATTTTGTAAAGACTTTACTTTTCTCTTCCGTTTCTTTCCCAGGTGCCGCCAGAGGATTTGCATTCCCTTGTTTTCACCACTGGCTTTTTAAAAACTCCCTCAAATGTCACACGGGCCCCGCCCTCCCCACGCTGCCCTAGGATTTGCGTTCTGGGCGGCGGCGTTTCCGTCTGTCCTCACTGCTGTTCCCTCGGTGCCCGACGCAGGGCGGACGCAGGCGTGAGCCGGTGCGGATCCCACGGAACCGCTTCCCGAGGCTCGTCCCTCCTCTGCCCTGCACACTGCTGCCTGTCGTCTCCGTCTCTTCTCCCCGTGGCTTCTTGCGTTGGTATGTGCCCCCGAACCCAAGGCTGGTTCTTCTCCTGTCGTGAAGCAGGCAACAGCCCCACCTGGACTGGACACTCAGGGCGCACCGAGCGGGCAGCACCGCTGGGCAGGTGGCAGGTCCCTCGGGTCCCACCCTGGGGCGCCTGTGCCCTGCGGCCCAGCAGGACTTGCGAGGCCCGTGTGACACAGGTGACTGAATGTCTGCCCACGTCTGCAGCCACAGAACCGATGCCCCTTCCCCCACCTGCCAGTGTTGCTGTCTCTAGAATCTTCTTGGGGCCAAACTGCAGTGTCCACCTGGTCCCTCCTTCAGCTCCACCTTCCTGGCTGCCCTGCGTCCACGGCGAGGAGGGCCCACGGATGCAGCCTGGGTGGGCCTCGAGGACAGCGTGGGCTGCTTCCCACCCGCGTGAGCGGTGGGACGTGACCCCCCGCGCTGGTCCCAGAACCTGTGGCCGTGGCCTCGCCCGGCAAAGGGGCTTTGCAGAGGTGACGCGGTGAAGGATGCTGCCAAGGGGGCTCTCTGGGCCCACGGCACCCATCAGGGCCTTGCAAGAGTGGGGCAGGAGGAGCAGCGTCACAGGAGACGGGGTGACGGAGGCAGAGAGGAGGGAGAGGACGATGCCGACTGCTGGCTGGGCAGGTGAAGGGGCCTGAGCCAGGGATCTCCCACGCGGCCCCTGGAGTCTCCGGAAGGAATACTGCTCTGCTGACACCTGAATCTCAGGACAGTTGCTACCACAGCCGCAGGAACCCACACTGGCCTCCCTCCCAGGCCGAGAACAAGCCGAGACCCCAAGGGCAGAGCAGTCCTGGTCACCCCCAGCCCCGCACAGGACCCCAGTGGACGAGGTGGGACTGACACCCAGGTTCTGTTTTCAGAGCAAAGGGGACTGACTGGGGGGCGGCCGCCAGCTCTCTGCTCGGGGTGGGAAGCCCGGCATGTGCGTGTCTGTCGCTGGAGACTGGACTCCACAGGCCCAGGGTGGAAGAAACCCCACCCTCCCTCGGGGGCCCAGGGGTCTTGGGGGCGGAGGGTGCGGCAAGCAAGGGGGCGCATCCAGAGTAGGCAACAGCACCCGGGGGTCCAGGACTCTCTGCCCTCCCCAGAGAACAAGGCATAGAGGACAAGTCAGAACTAAAAAAAATATTTCATTTCATTCTGAATAAAAAACGGAACAGACAGAACTCCTGGAAATCCTGAAAACAATGTCATCGCTACAGCAAAATTTCACAGAAATCATTGCAGAGTGTGGGGACCAAGGCCAGGCCCCCACCTGCTGTGAAGGCTGCCTCTCTGGGGAGCAGGGAGCCCCCCGGAAGGCCAGAGAGGGGTGGGCACAGGTGGTGGCTGCGCCCTACGGTGAGCCCTGCCGGGGCCCTGGGGACCGGGCTCAGGGCCGCCCCTGGAGTCTGGCCGGTCAGCAGGGGTCGCTTCTTCAGGATCCAGCCTCGCGGGCGCCCCCCCTGCTGCGTGTGCCCCACATGCCTCTCCGGGAGTGGTAGTGATGGTAGAAGTTACGCAGGCGGAGTCGCTCCACCTCCAGCCCCGCCTGCAGGACCCTGGGGGAGGGCAGGGGCACGTCAGGACCCTGGTCTGGGGCTCGGGGTGTCAGGGTGGGGGCTCAGGGCCACCAGAGGGCCTACGGGATGGGGCACGATCAGTTCAAGGCTGTCTGCATGCCTGCAGGACCCTGGGGGAGGGCAGGGGCACGTCAGGACCCTGGTCCGGGGCTCGGGGTGTCAGGGTGGGGGCTCAGGGCCACCAGAGGGCCTACGGGATGGGGCACGATCAGTTCAAGGCTGTCTGCATGTCTGCAGGACCCGGGGGTGGGGAGGGGTCTCTGGGCCCACAGGATCCTGGGGGGCGGGGGGGCAGAGGCCCCAGCACGAGGCTCCTGAGGGCTGTGACGCCCTCCCTGTTCAGAGGTGGGGGCGGTGGTCACCTGTCCAGCAGCTCCCAGTCCTCGCCCCCCCACCGGTCTCGGAACTCCTCAGTGTTCATGCCTCCGACCCGGTCGAAGTCTGACTTGTAAATCCCGAAGAGGCCAAATCCGTTCACCTCCCAGTAGCCTGGGGCAAGGAGGGGTGCCTCTCAGAGCCAAGTCCTGCAAGGCTTCCTCCCCAAAGGGCCACCACCACGGGGCTCTCCATGTCACCTCCTGGTGCTGGGTCTTAGCCCAGGAGCCCCTCAGGACTGGGGGACTGGGGAGGCCCCGGGGGCTGGGGGCGGCAGGGGTCCTGGGCACTACAGGTGACTCTACCTTCGTGGCTGGAGAGACCCCTGGCATTACTGCGGGGCAGGGACACTGGGGCATTACCGTGCGGGTCCCCCGGGGAGCTGCCGCAGCCCAGGCGCATGACGACGGGCGCGAAGGCCAGCCTGCCCTCCACGCAGTGCTTGCGGATGCCGTCCAGGATGTTGGCCGGGAAGTGGATGTGCAGGTCGCAGAGGAAAACGATGCTGCTGGCGTCCTGCAGGTGGGGAGGTCTGAGCCCCGCCTCCTCCCTCAGCACCCTCCTGCTCCCCACACCCCCCGCGGCCCGCAGACCTCCACCGAGTCCACTCCAGCTTGCAGCCCGGCGGAGCGCTCGAAGTTTCCGGTTCGCCTCAGGTACTGGTACCTGGGGGGGAGTCACAGGCACTGGTACCTGGGGTGGGGGTCAGGAAAACCCAGCTCCCGGGGGAGGAAAGATGCTCTGGGTGCTCCCAGGTGGTCGGGGCGCCCTTACCGGGGCAGCCGCGCCGCGCGCAGGGCCCGCTCCACGTCCATGTCCTCGCTCTCGAAATCCACCAGGACCACGCTGAAGTGCGCGTCCCCGGTGCGCGCGTGCAGCGCGGCCATGTCCGCCAGGAACTGCGCCACCCAGCGCGCCTGGTTCTTCACTGGAGGAAGGGGGCGGACGTTGAGCCGACCCCAACTCGCCCTTGCAGCCCCCCGGCTCGGGAGAACCTCATCCCAGCCGCCCCACGCCCTGTCCCCGGCGTCAGGTCCCCATTCCCCCGAGGTCTCCTCGGGCGCCCCCCTAGTGGGCCTCCCCCGCCCCTGCCCACCTGGCACGATGAAGTGCACCATCACGTCCTGGCGCCAGGCCAGGCGCAGTGGCCGGCAGAGCTCCGGGCGGCCGTCTGGGCGCACGGAGGCGGCGGGCACAGGCTCGGGACTTTCTCCGTCCTCGTCCCCGACGCGCGCCCCAGGCAGTCGCAGGAAGACGTACTCGGACAGGCGCAGGCGGCCGCCCCCGCGCTCCTGCAGCTCCAGCTCCAGCAGGAAGCGGCTCCCCCGCGCGGAGTCCCGGCGCTTCTCCACGTTCACGATGCGCAGAAGCGCAAAGCGCCTGAGAGGCGGGGCGGTCAGGCCCAGACTAGAGCCTGCACCCTAACTCCGGTTCTCCCTGCAGGTCTCCCCACCAGCCCCGGGAACTCAGCAGACCGGGGGTGGGCGGGACAGCTCCATGCCTCCCTCCCCGCCAGGCCCCGCACCACACCTCCAGGCGACTTTGCAGGGCCCCCTCCCCGGGCCGCACTGGGGGCATCCCCAAGCCCAGGCGGGCCCCCGGCCCCCACTCACGTCTGAAGTAATGGTTATGACTCGCTGGACTGTGGGGTTACTCCCCTGCCCAGAAACCGTCAGGACTTCTCCACTGCCCATGGGACAAGGTTCCAGTGCCCCAAAGGGCCTCCTGGGACCTCAAGCAGCTCCTCACTTGTGGCCTTACGGCTCGCCCTCTCGGGGGTGGCAGACTCCCGCTTCCCACTGTCCTGCGGTGCCCCCTGCCAGGGTGCTGAGGAGCCTCCTTTTGCCCCAGGCACCAGCTCAGGGCTGTCCTGATCCTGAGTGGAGGGGACAGCGGGACCTGCTGCCAGCCCCGCCCTTCTCCTCGCCCTGCCCAGCGAGGTGCCACTCTCCCTCCTTTCTGCCCCCAAGCGGAGGCCTCTCCTCATCTTGAAAACATAGGACCCTGGCCGGGCGCGGTGGCTCACGCCTGTAATCCTAGCACTTGGGAGGCCGAGATGGGTGGATCGTTTGAGCTCAGGAGTTCGAGACCAGCCTGAGCAAGAGCGAGACCCCGTCTCTACTAAAAATAGAAAGAAATTAACTGGACAACTAAAATTATATAGAAAAAATTAGCCGGGCATGGTGGGCATGCCTGTAGTCCCAGCTACTCGGGAGGCTGAGGCAGTAGGATTGCTTAAGCCCAGGAGTTTGAGGTTGCTGTGAGCTAGGCTGACGCCATGGCACTCACTCTAGCCCGGGCAACAGAGCGAGACTCTGTCTCAAAAAAAAACAAAAAACCACACACAGGACCCTGCCCTAGGCTAAGGTCTGGCCATTCTGCCTTATGCGTAACCAGTGCCCTTCACCTGGGTGCCCGGGGTGACCACTGAGGAGTCCAAATTGCTCCCCCAACTCCTGCCCATCCCCACCATGCTCACACCAAGTGTTGGGGACTTTCTGCCTCAAATACTGTCCCTCTACACTCTTGCTCCTTGGGGCCACATAGACCTTTGCATCCGGATGGGCAAAAGTGGGGCACAGCCATGACCACCCTGGCTGGACAGATGCCCTCATGCCCAGGGGATGATGAGCTGCTCAGTCTTGGGAAGCTCAGAGCCAAAGGCAGGTGTGTCCTGAGCCGCCCAGAATCCCGCACCCCCAAGCCCTGGGGTCCGAGCCTGTCAGTCACCATCCCGTGCTTCCCCCAGGCAGTGGCACAAATGGGTCAAACTCCGACCCTGCTCAAAACCTTCTGTCGTGCACAAGAAAAATGAGTCCTGAGCATGGCTCTGTCTTGGTCCTCTGCCCCCGCCACCGCGGCCTCCTGCCCCTGAAGCAGCCTTTGCCCCAAGTCACCACTGTCGCCATACAGATTCTACCACGTTTTCAAGGCTGTGCCCAGCGGAAACCACCTCTTCTTAGAGAATGCCACAGGGCCTCCCGAGAGACCAAAGTAGCCCCCTTGGTCCCCCTGCTGCATGCGGTGGAGACAGGACTGGATCCTGGGGCCTGGGGGGACCAGAGGGACCAAGAACTCTGCACCTCCCCTGGAGTCAGGCCCAGAGGTCCTGGGCTTCGCCCTCGGCTGTTTCTGGCCCCTGAACGTGGCCATCTGCCCAGCAACTGCCGGGGACTGAGGCTGACTTCTGTGGCTCCATCCTTGGGCCCAGGTCCAGGGTGGCAGACGTGGGGCTTGCAGGGACAGGGACAGGGGAGCCAGCCCTGGGGGGCCCCCAGGGGTAGACAAGGCTCTGGGCAGTAAGAAGGCTGGGAGGGTCTGGGCTTCCCTGGGGGAGCCCCGGGGAAGGTCTGGGGCCGGAGTCTCCCCTCCCCAGTAGCGCCCGTACCCGCCATGGTGCGCGTTGAGCCGCTCCATGTACTGAGCCACCACGTCCACCGCCTCGGCCTCCGGCAGCTGCAGGTTGCCCGACACGTTGCACCGCAGGTCGTTCCAGTCCGAGCGCAACAGCTCGAAGTCCACGGCACCCACGCTGAACGTGCGCTGCCAGTCGATGGCCTCTTCCCGCCAGCGGCCGAGGGGCCGGCCAGCAGCCTCCTCGCTGTCCTCTGACGCAGCCTCGTCGCCGGGGGCCCCATCCTCCTCCCCTTCCTCTTCCTCCTCGCCCTCCCCGGGCAGCTGTGGCCCGGACACCTGGGACAAGCTCAGGAAGGAGGTCACAGACCGTGTTTCAGACGAGGAGTTCGAGTCCACTGTGGGCACCGTGGGTCCCAGCGTGGCCGCCTGGCCCTCCCGGCCCTCCTGGGAGGCCTGCAGCCGGGCCGGGGGCCGCAGCCGTGTGGCCTGGGGGCCGCCGGTCCTGCGGCCGTGGGGCCGGGGTGGGCGCGGGGGCGCCCGCAGCTGCACTCTGGGCAGAGGCCTGGGGCGCAGGAAGGTGCCAGGGAAGTGTGACCAGCGCCGGCTGCGCGGTGCGGGGGCCTGGGGGGCTGCCCGCTGTCCTGGCCGCACCCTGGTCACATACACCTTTGGGGCCGGCTGCTGGGCCGCAGGGCGGGGGGGCGGAGCGCGCCCCAGGAAGAGAGGCAAGGGGCGGGTGGCCCGCGCAGCCCAGCTCAGGGCCCGGGACTGCCGCCGGTTCCGCTTGTCCTGGGGGCTGGGAGGTGCTGGCTGGGCAGGGCTGGCTCTGGCCTCAGTGGGGGCCACCGGGGCGGGGGACAGGCGGCCGCTCTGCGGTGGGGACGGCTCCCTGGGCTCCAGGCTGTCGAGCAGCTCCCCCTCGTCCAGGAAGTCTGCGGAGAGCTCGGTTTGAGACCCCCACGCCCAGCCAGGGAGGGCCGGGGGCGCTGGGGGCGCTCACCGTCGGGGTTGAGGAAGAGGAAGGCTCGGCGCTGCACCTCCTCCTCATCATCTTCCTCCGCCTCCTCCTCCTCATCCATCTTCATGTATTTATAGAACCCAAACCTGGGCAGGGGAGGGGCATCAGAGACCCACCAGCCACGCCCCCCCCCACCTGCTCCTGGACCACCCAGCCACCTACCTTTCCAGGTACAGCGGAGACTCACGGTAGAAGCACTTGTTGTCGGTCTCCATGTGAGTGAGGCGGGTGTGGTCGTTGGGGTAAACGAAGGAGAGGTACACCTGGGGGCGGGGCAGAGGGCGTGGGGCGGGAGGCAGTCTTCCCGAGGGGCCGGAGGAGGTTCAGGGGAGGCTCGGACAGGAGTCCCGGGTCCCGGGTCTTACAAATTGCAGTCCCTGGTATCTGGCGATGGGGAAGTCCTTGACCACGTAGGTGGGGGCGTAGGCGCAGGGCTCCAGCACGTCCTCCAGGCTCGAGGGCTCCATCCGCGGAGCTGCAGGAGGGGTGGTGACAGGGTGGCTGGAGCACAGGCACCCTCCAGCCCCTCACGGCCCCCCATGGTCACAGAGTGTCTGGAGCACAGGCCCCCCCAGCCCCCCATGGCCCCCCATGGTCACAGAGTGGCTGGAGCACAGGCACCCTTCAGCCCCTCACGGCCCCCCACAGTCACAGAGTGGCTGGAGCACAGGCCCCCCCAGCCCCCCCACGGCCACAGAGTGGCTGGAGCACAGGCCCCCCCAGCCCCCCCACGGCCACAGAGTGGCTGGAG
>JAQIFY010006017.1:0-10621 GCA_028533085.1 Varecia variegata
CTTCACTCAATAGAATGGGTTCCAACTCTCTCCAGGAGAACCAAAGAGATGTCGTATCATCGTTATTTCTTATACCTGAGTAATACTCCATGGTATACATATACCACATTTTACTAATCCATTCATGAATTGATGGGCATTTGGGTTGTTTCCACATCTTTGCAATTGTGAATTGTGCTGCTATAAACATTCGGGTGCAGGTATCTTTATTATAGAATGACTTTTGTTCTTCTATAGATGCCCAATAATGGGATTGCTGGATCGAATGGTAGGTCTACTTGAATCTGTTTAAGGAATCTCCATATTGCTTTCCACAGGGGTTGCACCAGTTTGCAGAGGAGAGAGCTTTCTACACTTTAAAGGGAAGCCAAAAGTTCATCAAATAGTGTTTTGAATCTCAGACCATTTTTCATTCAGATTGATATAACTCCAGCAACCTCAATCTATACAACATTCAGAGTATTTATAATACTCATGGTGCCATTCATCTCAATGAGGGCAGAGTCAGATCTGCAGTAGTCTGTCTCTCTCTCCTGAAGTTAGTAAGTAGAAATAGGGATTCTATCTCTGCTTCCCCATAATATCCATCAAAGAAGTAATGACTAATTGTCATTGACAAAAATTTTTGATCTTATTACAGGAATACTTTTAAGAATGCATTTTTTTCCTAACAAGATCTCAATGACCAGATCTTTTGACTATGTGGGTCTTTTCTAATTTCATACAAAACATAGAATTATTTTTTGTAGATCTGCAAAAAATGATGTTGGTATTTTAATAGGGATTGCATTGAATCTGTAGGTCACATTGGGTAGTATAGACATTTTACCTATGTTGATTCTGCCCATCCATGAGCATGGTGTGGTTTTTCTTCTGTTTACATCCTCTGCTATTTCCTTCCTCAGTGTTTCATAGTTCTACCTGTGGAGTTCTTTCACATCTTTTGTTAAATATATTTCTAGGTATTTTATTTTATTTGCTGCTATTATTAGGAAAGCTATTGAGTGTTTGATTTAGTTCTCAGTTTGAGTGTGGCTGGCGTATATGAATCCCATTGATTTGTGGACATTGAATTTGTAACCCAAGACTTTGCTGAATTTATCAATCCCAGTGATCTCATGGTGGAGTCTTTGAGATTTTCTAGATTTCAGATTATATCATCAGCAAAGACCAATAGTTTGACCTCTTCTGCCCCCATTTAGATGCCCTTGATTTCCTTCTCTTGTCTGATTGCTCTGGCTAGGACTTCCAGCACTATGTTGAACAGAAGTGGTGATAGAGGCAACTTTCCCTGGTTCCAGTTCTAAGCAGGAATGCTTTCTTTCAATTTTTCCTTGTTCAGTATGATACTTGCTGTGGGTTTGTCACATATGGCTTTTATCATTTTGATGCCTATTTGTTAAGCTTTTTTTTTTTATCATAAAAGGGTGCTGAATTTTGTCAGAAATAAATAAATAGGACCGGGGGGATGGGTGTATACCTACATGATGAGTGCGATGTGCACTGTCTGGGGAATGGACACCCTTGAAACTCAGAGTCGGGGGGTTTGGGGGGCACAGGCAATATACATAACCTGAACTTTTGTACCCCCATAATAAGCTGAAATAAAAAAAATGTGAAAAAAAAACTTCTGCACAGCCAAGGAAGCTATCATTAGAATGAATATACAATCTATAGAATAGGAGAAAATATTAGCATGCTCTCCATCTGATAAAGTTCTGATAACTAGAATCTATATAGAACTCAGGAAAATCAGCAAGAAAAAAAAATCAAACAACTCCATTAAAGAGTGGGCAAAGGACATGGACAGAAACTTTTCAAAAGAAGATAGACTACTGGCCAACAAACATATGAAAAAATGCATACACTGTTGGTGGAACTGCAAACTCGTACAATCTCTATGGAAAACAGTCTGGAGATATCTCAAAGAAGTAAAAGTAGAACTACCATTTGATACAGCAATCCCACTACCCAGTATTTATACAAAGGAAAAAACATTGTATAAAAAAGACATCTTTACTAGAATGTTTATAGCAGCACAATTCACCATTGCAAAGATGTTAAAATAACCTAAGTGCCCATCAATACATGAGTGAATTGATAAAATATGATATATGTATACCCTGCAGCACTACTCACCCAAAAAAAAAAAAAAATGGATAACTAATACCTCTCGTATTATCCTGGGTAAGGTGCAGTTGATTCTTTTAAGTGAAGTATCACAAGAATGTAAAAACAAACACCACATATGCTCACCATTAAATTGGTACTAATCAATCAACACTAATGTGCACATATGGGAAGTATCAGTCATAGGGTGTTAGGATGGTGGGAGGGAGAAAGAAGGGAATGGTAAATGTACACCTAACGGATGTGATGCATACTGTCTGGGGGATAGGCATGCTTGTAGCTCTGACTGGGGTGATGCAAACAAAATTTATTTAACCAAAGTGTTTGTACCTCTGAAATACTCTGAAATTTAAAAAAAAAAAAAAATGCCAATGTCACTTTTCACAGATCTAGAAAAAAATAATCCTTAACTTCATATGGAACCAAAAAATAGCCTCAACAATCAAAGCACTGTTAAGTAAAAAGAATAAATTTGGAGGTATCACACTATGTGACTTCAAATTATACTACAAGGCTATAGTAACCATACCAGCGTGGTACTGGGATAAAAGTAGAGACATAGAACCATGGAACAGGATAGAGAACTCAGAAATGAAACCATATAGCTATGACCATCTGTTTTTTTAATGAAGCAGACAAAAACATGCACTAAAGATAGGATACCCTATTTAATAAGTGGTGCTGGGAAAATTGAATAGCCATATGTAGAAGAATGAAACTGAATACCTTTCTCTTGCCATATATAAAAATTAAGTCAAGATGGATTAAAGATTTAAATGTAAACCCTGAAACCATAAAAATTGCATACCAAAATGTGGGGAAAACCCTTCTAGACATCTGTCTAGGTAAAGAATTTGTGAATAATAGCCTATAGGAAATTATAGCAACAACAAAAATAAATAAATGGAACTTGACTAAATTAAAAAGTTTCTGCACAGCAAAGGAAATAACAGAGTGAGCAGACAGCCTACAGAAGGGGAGAAGGAATTCATGGACTACATACCTGACAAAAGATTAATATCCAAAATCTACAAAGAATTCAAAGAAATCATCAAGAAATAAACAAAACAATCCCATTAAAAAGTGCTCAAAAGACATGAATATAGTTTTTTTCAAAAATGATAGACAAATGGCCAAAAAACACAAGAAAAAATGTTCAACAACACTAATCATCAGAGAAATGAAAATTAAAACCACAATGAGATATCACCTTACCTCTATCAGAATGGCCATTGTTAAAAAATCAAAAAACAATAGATGTTGTTGTGAATGCGATGGGAAAGGAATGCTTGTACACTTTTGGTGGGATTGCAAATTAGCACAACCTGTATAGAAAACAGTATAGAGCTTCCTCAGAGACTTACATGTAGACCTATCATTTGACCCAGCCATTCCACTACTGTGTTTCTACTCAAAGGATTTTTATAACAAAAACACACCTGCACCTGAATGTTTATCACAACACAATTCACAATTGCAAATATATGGAATTAACTTAAGTGCCCATCAAATGAGTGGCTAAGAAATGTGGTGTTTTATACACATACACACATACATACATATACATACATACTATGGAGTACTACTACTCAGCCATAAAAAAAGGAATCAAATAATGTTCTTTGCTTCAACTTGGATGGAACTGGAGACCATTATCCTAAGTGAGGTATCTCAGCAATGGAAAAAAAAACTTCACATGTTCTCACTAATAAGTGGGAGCTAACCAGTGGGTTTACATGATCCTAATGTGGTGTAAAGGACTTTGGAAACTAAGAAGGGGGAAAGCTGGGAGGGACATGAGAGATAAAAACTCACCTATCTTTCCTATTGGGTACAAAGTACACTTTTCTGATGATGGGTCCACTAAATGCCCTGACTTCAGCATTATACAATTCATTTGTGTAACAGAAACACTTATACCCCCTTGATATTTTGAAAAAAAAAAAAAAAGACCCAAATAAAATGAGTTTTAAAGACTGTGACTCAAATACGCAAATCTAAATGAACTATGCAACTGATATTATTATTGGGTGATGGCAATAATCTGTAGCTGATAGCTTCTGAGAAGTTTCTTAGAAATCTCTTCAAATTAAAAAAGAAAATTTATTTTTCCTTACTTTTTCTTTTTTTATTTTATAATTTTTTAAAATTTTTATAGATTGGGGGTACAAGTACAGTTTTTTTAAGAGACTATATTGTGTAGTAATGAAGTCTGGGCTTTTATTGTACCCATCAGCTAAAGAGTGGACATTGTACCCATTAAGTAATTTTTCATCCCTCAACCCTCTCTCACCCTCTCACCCTTCTTCATTTCCATTGTTTATTGTTCAACACTGTACGCCCATGTGTACACATTATTTAGCTATCACTTGTAAGTAAGAACATGTGGTATGTATGTTTTTGTGCCTGACTTTCACTCAAGATAATGTCCCCAGTTCTATCAATGTTGCTGCAAAAAAACATGATTTCATATTTTTATAGCTGAGTAACATTCTATCATGTATATATAACATATTATTTTATCTATTCATCTGTGGATAGGCAATTATGTTGATTCAATATCTTTGCTAGTGTGAATAGTGCTGCAATAAACATATGAGTGCTGGTGTCTTTGTATATGGTTGTTTCTTTTCTTTGAGCAGGTACTCAGTAGCGTAGCAGGATTGCTGGATCAAAGGGTAGTTCTACTTATAGTTCCTTGAGGAATCTCCACACTGTTTTTCTCCATAGATATTGTACTAATTCACATTCCCACCAACTGTTAATAAGCATTCCCTTTTCTCTGTTCCTCACCAACATCTGTTATTTTTTTGAATTTTTAATAATACCCATTCTGACTGGTGTAGAAGAGCAACTGATTGTAGTTTTAATTTGAATTTCTCTGGTGATTAGTGATGTTGAGCATTTTTTGATATTCCTGTTGGCCATTTGTATGTCATGTTTTGAAAAATGTCTATGTCCTCTGCCCACATTGTTTTTTGTTTTTTTTTTTTTTTTTGAGACAAAGTCTCACTCTTCACTCTGGAGAGAGTGCAGTGGCATCGTCATATCTCACTGAAACCTCAAATTCCCAAGCTCAAGCGATCCTTTTGGCTCAACTTCCCCAGTAGCTGAAACCAGTGTGCACCACCAAGCCTGGCTAATTTTTCTCTTTTTAGTAGAGGCGTGGTCTTGCTCTTGCTCAGGCTAGTCTTGAACACCTGAGCTCAAGCAGCCCTCCCACCTCTACCACCCAGCATGCTAGGATTATAAGGCTGAGCCACTGCCCTGGCCCCTCTGCCCACTGTTTAATGGAGGGTTTTTTTGTTGTTATTATTGAGTTGTTTGTAGTTTATATGCTTATTTATTTATTCATTTTTAATCCTATCCACTCTTACTTATCTTTTTGATAAATTGCACACATTTTCAAATTGGTTTAGGATAATATAGCCCAAACAACATTATTGGAGATAAAGAGAGAAAACTATACTAAACGAAATATCTCTCTAATTCAGAGAAAGGTGTACAGAAAAATGTTCTATTTGTAGGAACAGAAAAGAGATGTTAATTTTATTTTATGGCCCCCAAACAAGCTAATTTTATACATCATAATCACCAAGGTTCTAGCTGCAACTTTATAAACATGGGCACTATATTTGATATAATTTGCTGTCATAAAGCTAAATTATTAATATATGTTACATGACTGCAATTTCTTCTTCTCCTGGCAGCCAGAAAGGGTGTTTTCTTACTATTTACTCTCTTTGCTGCTAAGAAAAATGAATTATTTTATTTTGAGCTACTTTGACATTTTGTTATTTACAAGAGTTGATGTTTGTAGCAAAATATGATCATAATTTCTTTCTTTTACTATATAAATATTAAAGAAGCCTCCTGCAAGATATGAAGCATGAACAATCTTAGATTTTAGAAAATATGTAGCAATATATATAAAAAGAAAACTAAGCTATTATGGTAATTTTGCCACTATTAATCTGGCCAAAATCTTTAAAAATTTTGTAATGGAAAATATGGTGCATCTCTATGAGGAAGCTGTTGTTTTACAGGAAAATTAACATTGGACTTCAAATTAAGAGATCTGAATGTGGGTTCCAATTCTGTGTAAAGTAGTAATGGAAATTTGAGCAAGATGGTAAGCTAAATTCAAATTTGTTTTCTAATTTGTAAAATAAGGAAATTGGTAAGTACTCTGATCTCTATCCTACATAAAATTTTGTATGTATTTAACTTCAAGAATATATATGGAATTCTTAAACAGCTTTATAATGAACACATTTTTAAGCACTCACAATGTAATATACATATGCATGACCTCCTCATCTAATGCTTCACTAACACAAGGAATATTCTTTGATTTATAACTGTAGCGACTACCTCTAGATAATACTACCTATTTGTCTGCTACTCTAGACAATTGAAAATATTTGAGAGACCATCAAAATGGCATGACCAAAGTACTATTTTGGTTTTAGCCTTTTTACTTATTTAAAAAGAGATGTATTTGAAAAATTGCTCTTTCTGATTTTAACAAAAGAGAGAAGATTAAGGACTGGAAAGAGAAAACACAGGTAAGTGTGTGCTATGGATCAAATTATGTTCTCTGCAAAAAATTCATATATTGAAGTCCCAACTCAAGATACATTAGAATGTTATGGTATTTTGAGATAGAATCTTTATAGAGATAAACAAGTTAAAATGAGGTCATTAGGGTTAGTCCTAACCCATTATGACTGGTGTCATTATAAGGAAGGGAAAATTTGGGCACAGAGGCACACATAAGGGACAACACCACATGAAAATTACAGTTATGCTGCTACGAGCCCAGGAATTATCAGAAGCTAGTTGTAAGGTCCAAAGCAGAGTCTTCCCTAGTGCCTTCAGAGGGAGCATGGCCCTTCTGACACCCTGATCTTGGACTTCTTGCCTCAAGGATTCATAGACAATAAATCCTTTTAATACATCTCCAACTATCTGATCCTAAATTCTATGTGTGAGACCATATCGCACTATACTCACTGCCACTTTCGTAATATCAGCTACAAACTTGATTCTTCTTTTTTATTTATTTCAGCATATTATGGGGGTACAAAAGTTCAGGTTATATATATTGCCCATGCCCCCCCATCCCCCTGAGTCTGAGCTTCAAGCGTGTCCATTCTCCAGACAGTGTGCATCACACTCATTATGTAGGTATACACCCATAATAATATTCTAAATGGTTTGTGCCTTCAGTCTTCAAACCTACACACTTTGATCAGAATCACAGTTCTAAAGTACAAATCTGTGACTTTTCTGTTTAAAAGTCTTCAAAGACTTTTCTATGTCATGAAAATTAGAGCATAAGTCCATTCTAAAACAATGTCTGCCTCTGGCCAAGATACATAATAAGTGAACCAGGTTTATTTTCCTGCCTAAAACAACTGAAAAATCAGAAAATATATTTATTATAAAATGGTTTGTAGATATCAGATGACAGGTGACTGTAGTGATCACTGAGAGAGGCAAAAATAAAATAAGATGATCCTGTGGTGATTACCTTAGGTAACTGCCTGGAGAGTATTTCCAGGACTCAATGCAGGGAATTAAAGAGACGGAGCTGGAATGTCATGGAGATTAATGTGCCTAGAGTTCCTTCATCAGCATAGAGAAGAGAGGAAAGCTAAAGAGAGAATCCTGAAAGTCTATATATGGTGTCCTGCTCACCTCGAGTCTTCAGGTGAGTACTGATAAGCATACACATGTGACATAACTACTGAAAGTTGAGAGAGGAATTATCTAAAAGGATAAGGAGAATAATCTATGAAGTGAAAACCTACAATACACTGATCAAACAAATCGTAGTATATTTAAATAAATAGAGTGACATATCATGCTTATAGATTGAAAGACTCAGTATTGTTATGATGGCATTTCTCCAAGCATTGATCTTTAAAGTTACTACAAATTCAGTCATAATCTTGACAGTTTTTGGTTTTTTTGTAGAAATTAACAATCATTCTAAAAAGAGTGTGGAGAGGCAAAGGAATTAACACAGTCAAAACAGTGTTAAAAAAGAAAAAGTTGGAAGACTTTTTCTACCATACTTCAAGAATTCTCATAGAGTTAGAATAGTCAAAATAGTAGTTTTTGGTGAAAGTTTACACTTATAGATAAATTGAACAGAATGGAGTCCAGATAATTCTGCATATATATGATTTATTTTTGATAAAGGTGCTGATGAAATACAATGGAGAAAGGATAACCTTATCACTCAGTGCTACAAAAATTGTATATCTATATGTTTAAAAAAATAAACTTCAATACATACCTCCAGAGTATACAATAGTTGACTAGAAATAGATTATAGACATAAACGAAAAAAACTAAAATTATAAAATTTCTGGAAAAAACATAGAAGAACATCTTTGTGACTTTGAGTTAGACGAAGATTTGTTAGATACAACAACAAAAGAAAAAAATCAATCAATAAATTGGACGTCAAAATTAAGGACCTCTGCTATTATATAGGTAACAGCTAGAAAGGATGAAAAGGTAAGCTATGTGTGGGAGGATTATATGAAATTACATATCTGATGAAGAATTTGCATCTATAATATAAAAAATAATTCTAAAAATTCAGTAATAAAAAGACTAAATAAAGAATGGGCAAAAGATTTGAACAGTGAAGAGACATTTCACTAGGGAAAATATACAGATGGCAATTTAGCTATTCCACATCATTATTTATCATGACAATTATGATTTAACTCATAACTACATGCCGGTTAATTACCTAAAGTAAAAGCCTGATAATGTCAAATATTAGTTAAGATGAAAATAAACTGGAACTCTCATGCATTGCTAGTGGTTCTTTGACACATAGCTTTGATGAATCTAAGCTATGGATTTTGAAAAAAAACATTTTGGAAGTTTCTTATAAAGCTAGATATTTTAGTTTACCGTATGACTCAGATGCTCCTATGCATGTACTTGAGTGAAACAAAAAATTAGATTCACTCAAAAATCTGCATGAAAATATTTACAGATGATTTTTTTCATAACCAGCAAAAAATGGGGACAATCAAATGCCTTTAATCTTCTCAATAGTCAAACTAAGGAATGAACAAACTAAGGAATGGAATCCTACTAACAAATGAGAAAGAACAAACTTGCTATTCTCAAAAACATGAGTAGATTTCAAATGCAGTATTATTTCAAGAAGCCATACTCAAAAAGATTAAATGCTGTACAATTTCATTTAAATGATATTTCAGAAACATTAAAACTATAGATACAGAAAAAGATTAGCGGTTACCTGGAACTAGGGAAGGGGGTCACTTCAAAGATGCATGGCCAAATTTTATTTGTGATGGACCTTTCCTACGTCTTGAATGAAGAAGTGGCTACCAGACTGGATGGTTTTGTTAACACTTAAATAACTATTCATTAAGAGGGATGACTTTTAATGAATGTAAATCATACCTTTAAAGAAACTGAAAAACTTTCCAAAATATTACTTAAAAATCAGAGGTCTTTCACTTCTACTATTTCCATTTCCACTACTCACACAATCTATTTACTTTATGATCTAACTAGAAGATTCACTCTTAAAAATCCTTTGCCTTTCTACATTTTATTTCTTTTTCCTGGATTATTCTTTTCCTACTGGTTAACTTTATTCTCAAATTTAACTTTGATTTTAAATCTTAGACCGGCTGTAAAACAAGTTTGTTATGAAGTTCCTGTTAAAGAAAAGTTTATTTTCTAGTATTAGAATTAAGACTTCCCTTTTAATATAAATGTCAGCTCCTGGCTTGGAGAAGTCAAAAGCTGGGTCTGTGCTAGGGAGACATGACACTTAGCATTTTCACACAAGCAGCTTTTATTGCAGGCTTATTAAACTAGAATCTGGGGTCTTACTACACTTCTACTTTTATATTTACATCTTATGATATGCTTAATGGTGGGTGGAATATTTATTACTTTCTTGGGAAAAGGATGGAGAGTTCTTAAAGCTAAGAGCACTCCCCAATTTTATCCTTATAGGGTAAATTCCAGGAGTTGCCATGACAATTGTAAACTGCCATGGCACTGATGGGTGTGATTTTTACCATGCTAATGCATGTTAATGGGGAAAAGGTCACCTTTAGACATGAGCTCCTGGTTTCTGGACAAGCTCCTGACCCAGAAAAGTCCTTAACCCCAAATTCCTGCCCTTGCGGGTTAGGTTCTAAATGTTCATTAGCCCCTTCATTTTTGCCTCCGTCCTCTTTTCCTGTGGCTAGGGCTGCCAACCTGCACCTGTCCCTAACATAAGGATTAAGATAATAGTTTTTGGCATTTGGGGCTCTCAATTGACAAAACATTATGGTTAGTAACTCCTGATTAACTTTTAATCCATCATTAAGCTGTGGTGAATTTGCATTTTGTCTACTTGACTAGACTAAACTGCATTCCCCAGAACTCCCTTTCCTGTATATTTCCAGATAGTATTGGCGACAAGAGAGATTCC
>JAQIFY010006018.1:0-10620 GCA_028533085.1 Varecia variegata
TGTTTAAGGTATCTCCATATTGCTTTCCACAGAGGTTGCACTAGTTTGCAGTCCCACCAGCAGTGTATGAGTGTTCCTATCTCTCTGCATCCACACCAACATTTATTGTTTTGGGACTTTTTGATAAAGGCCATTCTCACTGGAGATAAGTGATATCTCATTGTGGTTTTGATTTGCATTTCCCTGATGAATAGAGATGTTGAGCATTTTTTCATATGTTTGTTGGCCATACTTCTGTCTTCTTTTGAAAAATTTCTATTCATGTCCTTTGCCCACTTTTTGATAGGGTTGTTTGATTTTTTCTTGCTGATGTTCCTGAGTTCTAAATAGATTCTAGTTATCAGCCCTATATCAGATGTGTAGCATGCAAAAATTTTTTCCCATTTTGTAGGTTGTCTGTTTGCTCTCATGACAGTTTCTTTGGCTGTGCAGAAGCTTTTTAATTTAATCATATCCCATTTATTTATTTTTGTTGTTGCTGTGATTGAGAGTGTCAATTTTAGTAGCAAAAAGTGCTTAACATACACAATTCATCATTAGCACATTATTGAGATTCAATGTTTTGTAACTATTAACATTGTCATAAAGAAATTTTTAATACCAAGATACTGCTGATAGAATGCTAAATAAAAAAAGCAAGATACAAATTTTATTCAGTTAAATTGAAAATTTGTCAAAATGCAAAGAAAAAGACATCAGATAAACAAAGAAAGAAACACGAAGCCTAAAAAAAGAGCCTCACTGGGGCCAGGTGTGGTAGCTCATACCTGTAATCCCAGCACTCTAAGAGGCCAAGGCAGAAGGATCACTTGAGATCGGGAATAGGAGCCCAGACTGGGCAACATAGTGAGACCCTGTCTCCACAAAAAATGAAAATTAGCCAGTGTGGTGGCGCTTTCCTGTAGTCCCAACTACTCAGGAGGCTGAGGCAGGAGGATCACTGAGCCCAGGAGTTCATCTAAGAAATCAGCTCAAGATTCTTAAAGTGGAATGATATATGGAAATCATCACACCCCTGCATTCCAGCCTGGGTGGCAGAGTGAGACCCTGTCTTTAAAAACAAACAAACAAAAAACCAAAAGAAAACAAAACAAATTTAAAAAAATGCCTCACTAGTCCAGAGGCTTTTAATTTTTTTTGAGTTATTTTCTCACAATTTATTGTATTTCTTCTATTAGTTCATTCAGGTTTTCTACTTTTTATTTTTATTTTTTTTCAATTTTTTAAAGGTTTATTACTGCAATAGTCAATCATTTTGGAAAGATGATAAAATTCATTTCTCTTCCAGTACAGAAGGGACAACAGGGGCTTGCCCCAGGGTCCAGGAGAGCTGGGCAGAGGGGTCGCCCACCTGCCCTAGGGGGGAGACACACTGCCGATGGGCCCCCAAGGCCTCCCCACCTGCACACTGGCACCTAAAATCTGAGGGACCCTGGATGGGGGGCAGCTCAGGGCATAGCCTGCTTCCACCTCAGCCAGGGAGGGCGTGGCCGCCTCAGTGTATAGGACCATGTCAGTTTAGGCTGGAGGAAAAGGGCCTCTGACATCCAAACCCAGTGCCTGTGTGGACCTCAGGGCACCCCAGGTCCCGCCAGAGGGTGTGGGGACCATGAGCGCAGCTGCCCCAGGCATCCGGGCTCACACCGCTTTCCGAGGCCGTGGCCCAGGCAGGCAGGCCATGGCACCTGCGGGCTGCCGGTGAAGAGAGCCTGCGGGAGCGGGGTGTAGGGGCTGGGGGGTTGCTTCGGCTGGGCGGCCAGGCTTGGCCGGCTGCCCCATCCTTGGGACCTTAGCTCCGGATCTGGTAGACGACGGGGATCAGCAGCAGCGCGCAGCCCGGGCCGGGGAGCACGTACTGCACGTGCAGCACCTTAGGCATCTGCACCAGCTGCGTGTAGAAGGTGCGGGGCGTCTCGCCCTCCATGGCCCCGCCCGGGGGAGGGAGAACGACACGGACTTGAGCTGGGGCCCGGGTTGCGGGCGCAGAGGACAGCTGCCCCCACGACACCGTCCTCCGGGCCTCTCGCACCCCTTCCGCACCTCAAGCTCCCGGGCCAGACCACTTTTTAAGTCCACTACATATACCTCTGGGAAATTATTAATATCTATTTTCTTAAGCCTTTCAGTTTTATTAGCTTTGGGTTAGATAAAATTTGTTTAGAATTAAATAAATGCCTTACACTTTTTATATTCCCTATATTATTTGTAAATTGTGTGTTTTTGCCTTGTTTTGTGTTGCTTTGCTTGGTGATTTTGTCAGATCTTTTGACTATCTTATTGATTTTTTATATTTAAAAATAAAACCCTTAGATTTGTTTATAAGTTCTATTATTTTTGTCTTCCTTAGTTATATGTGTTTTTATCTTCAGTATTTTCTTCTTGCCTTCCTTAGGGATCTTTTTTATGTAGGTTTTTTTCCTTTAATTTCTTGATTTGAACACCCTTTCTTTTTAAAAATAAGATATTTAAAAAAACTATGGTTTTAACTCTTACCACAACTGTGATTAAATTCCATAAATTTTTATGTATATTAGTCCAATCTTCATTGTTAGATATCCACATACTATTTAAGGACATTTTAGAATTGTCTGTTTAAAATTCTAGAAATATGTAGAATTTTCTAGATTTCTTCCTTTGAATTCTGGCTATTAGTTAATTGTTTGCTTTATCTCTTCTCCCATACCCCTTTTCCTCCCAGTTGCCATCAGAAAATATGGTAGGTTCAGGGACTAGTTTTGCAAGGTGGTGGTGGTGAAGGTGTTAAGGGCATGGCTAGATGGTCACTGTATCTGAGAAGCCTCTGACTGAGCTAGGGGGAATGGTAGAGATGGTAGAGAAGCTCAGCTTCTCCAGAGCTACAACACTTGTCTGGCTTAGCTGGTACGATGAGTCATGGCTGTTTTTTGCACAACAGCCTACCACTGCAGCATTTAATGGAAATATCTCCATATTAGGACACATAATCTTTGAACCTAGGGCAGTTGTTTATGTGTATGTGTGTGTGTGTATGGTAGTGGGTGTGGGTTTATTTCCACAGGTACTTGGAAAAGAGTATTCCAGGTATTGTAGGTGCTATGGTTTGAATGTGTCCCTTTCAAAATTCAGGTGTTGCTAAAATGATAGTATTAAGAGGTGGAGCCTATAAGGGGTGATTCAATGGGATTAAGGCCCTTTCAAAAGAGGCTTTGTGCAGCACTCAGCTCACTTGCTCTTCTACTCTTCTGCCCTGTGAGGACATAGCTTATGTCCCTTTTGCCCTTCTGCCTTCTGCCATGTGAGTACACAGTTTTCCTTCTCTGTGGAGGATGCGGCAATAAGGTGCCATCTTAGAAGCAGAGAGCAGCCTCACCAGATAACCAGACCTGCCAGTTTTTTGATCTTAGACTTCCCAGCCTCCAGAACTGTGAGAAATAAATATTTGTTCCTCATGAATTACCCAGTCTGTGGGATTTTGTTATTGCAGCCCAAATGGACTAAGGCAGTAGGATAACAACTTACCACTTTTAGCCTCCTTTTAAAAATAGGATGCCCTCAGAAAATGTTACTTTGGTAGTGGTGAAACAGGCAAAAAGCTCTAAGAACCAGTCCTTTATTAGAGCCCAAATCACCTCCATGCAGCTGACTTTATTTTTTTGTTTTGTTTTTTGATTGAAATGGGGTTTCTCTTGGTTGCCCAGGCTGGTCTTGAACTTCTAGCCTCAAGAGATCCTCCTCCCTCAGACTCCCAAAGTCTTGGGATTACAGGTGTGAGCCACTGCAGCTGGTGCAGATGATTTTAAAGTCAGTTAAATCTCCTGTCCAGATTTCTTTGCTAAGCTCTAGAGGTCTCCCCTTGAATTTTCCATGTGAACTTCAAACTCATCATAGTCAACACAGAACCCACCACCTTTCTTCCCAAGCTCCCTTCTTCACCTCTATTTTTTATTTTGGTGACTTCCACCATCTAATCAGTATCCAAGCCAGAATCTTCCCACATCCTTCACTTCTAGGTCATGCAGAGTCTTCATGCATTTGGATGCTGTCTCCTTCTCTCCATCCTCACAGCCATTGCCTAAGCCAGGCTTTCACTTGTCTGAATTATTATGGCAGCCTCCCACCTGACTTCCTGCCTCTCATCTGGTCCTACATCAAGCCCATTCCCACAAAGGTACCAAAGCAGTCTTTTTTTTTCTTTTTATTTGAGACAGTCTCACTCTATTGCCCTGGCTAGAGTGCAGTGGTATCATTATAGCTCACTGCAACCTCAAACTTCTGGGCTCGAGCGATTCCCCCCTCAGCCTCCTGAGTAGCTGGGACTACAGGTGCATGCTACCACGCCTGGCTAATTTTTCGTATTTTTAGTAGAGTTGGAGTCTCCGGCTGGTCTTGAACTCCTGACCTCAAGCAATCCTCCTGCCTCAGCCTCCCAGAGTGCTAGGATTACAGATGTGAGCCACCAGGCCTGGCCCAAAGCAGTCTTTCTAAAATGCAAGTTAGATTTCACCATGCCTTCACTCCACATGCATGAAGTACATTTCCCGACTTAGAACAAGGCCTTTCAAGGATTTGCCTTTGCTTGCTTCTCCATCCACAGAGCTCGCAACTTTCCATTTTACATCATTGTCTCTAGTCAGGTAGAACCACCTGAAGGTTGCTAAAGGTATTAATGTATTTTGAATATTAATACAAAAAAGCCTTTATTTTGAAATAATTGCAAACTTACAGAAAAATTGCAAGACGAGTACAAAAACCCCTCATATATTCTTCACCTAGATTCACCAACTGTTAACATTTTATCACATTTGCTTTATCATTCTAATTATATACATAGTATTATTTGTTTTCTGAACCATTTGAGAGTGAGTTCTAGACATTAAGTCCCTTTATTCCTAAATACTTCAGTATGTATTTCCTCATAACAACGGCCTTCACTTATGCAAACTCAGGGAAGTTATCACAATCAAGATATTTAACATTGATAAAAAATAGTGTTACCTACTTTACAAACCTTATTCAAGTGTCACCAATTTTTATAGCAATTTTTGTGTGTGCACTCTGGGATGACTCCTTGCATGTGATTGTCACGTCCCTGTGGTTTCCTTTTATCTGGACAGTTAGGTTTTTTGATGCCTCTATGGCTTCTCTCAGTCTTTTCTGGCTACGTAGAAAAAGTTTCCCTCTTCCTTCATCCAGTTAACTCTTACTTTTTCAAAACTGGCACTGACAGCCACTTGCCCAGACAGGCCTTACCAGACCTCCCAATCTGATTTTCTCAATTCTCCTTTCCTGTTGCACCACATGAAACTTTCCTCCTTGCTAATCACACTGCTTCTCTTATCTGATTTGCAAGCCACTCAAGGATGAGGATCAGGCCTTATTCAACTTTTTATCACCATTGCCCAGCAAAGTGTTTGACATAAAGTTTGAGCTCCATACCTGTATTTTAAATATTTAAATAGGTAACTGCTCCCATGAATGATTGTTTAACATTTAGGGGTTAATACCCTGATATCTGAAGAGTTTCTTCAGATTGATTAAAGTGTGGAAATATGGGCTGGTAGGAGTGTGAATTGCTATCACCTACTGAGAAGGTAAGAGGCAATATCTAAAAAAATTAAAAATTTAAATTTTAGATTGCTGTTTTAAAACATCTAAAATTGCTGTTTTAGATGCTATGTCCTGTGATGAAATAAGTACTAGTAATAGTATTAATTACTATAAAGACACAAATGCAAGGAATTTTTTTTTTGCTCCCCAAGTTCCAGAATGCAGGAATTTTCTTGTAATGTCATTTATTGTAATGAAAAGTACCAGAGACACTTGAAATGTTCATCAGTAGAAGTATAGTTGAATATATTTTGGAATATTCATTCAGTTAAAAAGGAATGAATATTGTGGTATATGCATGTAATAAAATGGATGAACTATAGCTATTATATTGAACAAAAGAAACCAAACACAAAAGGATGCAAACTTAATAATTTGTTTGTAGGAAATTATAAAAAAAGGCAAAATCAGATCAATGGTTAATTTGAAGCTTAGAGACAGGTTTGACTAAGGAGGGGCACAAGAGAACTTTCTGGATGGTAGAAATGTTCTGTATCTTGATAAGGGTGTCAGTTCTGTAGGTACATGAATTTGTTAAAACTGTATTGTATACGTAAGGTCTGTGTCTCAATAACAATGTTAATTTAAAAATGTGCATAGCCCCTGAGTTAATTTCTCTGTTTGAGTGGCTACATCAAAAGATACAGCCCCAACTCCCTGTACATAAGGATATACGTGCAAAGAAGTTTGTTGTAATAGTATTTATTATAGTAAAACAACAACCCAAAACTTGAAAACATTCTAAATGTTCATCTCTAGAGAAATAGTTAAATATATCTTGATATCATAATGGAAAATGATACAACTACTTAATAAAATAAGTACAGTCTAAATGTACTGATCTGGAAGGATGCACATGATGTATTTTTAAGTGGAAAAATACAAATTGTGCAATAGTGTATAGTATATTATTTTTATAAAAAGTAGGAAAACCTTTCTGTATAATTACAAATGTTTGTATAGCATATGGAGAAAGGTGTGAAAGAATTCACAGCAAACATAACACAGAGAATCTGGTATTTCTACAGCGAGTATGTACTATTTTTACAATTTAAAAAACCCACTAAAATAAATTTATTCACAAAAAATTCATACAAGGTGACTAAAAAAAACCCCAAAACAAAAACCAAAAACCAAACAACTCTTTGTTCTTCTTTGGTACTCTCACAACATGGAACACTTCTGTGACCCAAATGGGTGGGATTTTCCGCACACATATCAAGCGAGCAATCAATTCTGCAGCAGACACCAGCTGGGGCTTCGGCTTTAATTCAATTCTGACACTATCTACTCGCAGGTAGCACAGGTTGAGGGCTCAGTCCCGCAAGACTGTCCCCACTTCAGGTGCCAGTTGCAAGTCTAGGCTTCCAGAATATCTTATGACTGGCTATAAATTGGGGTTCTTACACCCTTTTCAGGTTTGATTAATATGCTAGAGCAGGACTCAGGGAGATATTTTACTTATGTTTGCCCATTTATTACAAGGATATTTTACAGGATACAAGCCAATAGACAAATGGAGAGATACATAGGTGCAAGGTCTGGAAGGGTCCTGAGTGCAGAAGCTTCCATCCCCATGAATTTGGGGTGTGCCACCCTCCCAGCATGTGGATGTGTTCTTGTTCACTAACCTGGAAGCCCTCGGAACTCAGTCCTTTGGGTTTTTATGGAAGCTTCATTACATAAGCACGATTGATTAAATCATTAGCCATTGGTTTATCAGCTCAACCTTCAGCTCTCTCCCTCCCTGGAGGTTGCGGGGGAGGGGAATAAAAGTTCCAACGTGCTAATTGCAAGGCTGGTTCCCCTGGCAACAAGCCCCCATCCTGAGGTTATCTAGGGGACCTCAGTCACCAGTCATCTTGTTAGTGTACAAAAGATACTCTTATCACTCTGGAATTCTATGGATTTTAGGTGTTTTAAGTCAGGAAACTGGGAAAAAGACCAAATATGTATTTCACAATATCACACAAGGAAACACAGGAAAATAATATAAGTCTGAAATAAAACTAGTTGGGAAACTACATTTATTGTTGGATTGAGGACATAGTTTATGTTTGGCTCAATTCCAATTGTTTTTCTATTCCAACTGTCCTTTGCCTTTTTGTTCTTTGTCCAATCGTTCTTTGTTGGATAAAACTGTTGAATGAACATGAATGAGTGATATAAGTGCTTTTGAAAAAAATTACATGAAGATCATTACATTGTGTTTCCACTGAAGTTAAGCTTGTAAGTAAATCAGTAGTTTAAGACTGGTGAGTCACCAATTTCACAAATTTAACAACCTTTGGCAAATATGACTTATGTTGTGGGGATGAGGCAGAAGTGTTTTCATGTGTCTTGTATTTATTTGACCTAACATTGTTTTTGAGAGGTGCATAATTATGATGTACACAGAATGGACAAAGTGAAAACAAATGTTTGTGTGCTTGGGCTTGTCCTTCTGGCTAAACCAGTCCACAGGCCAACACACCCAAGCCTCCTCATGTTTCTGTGGAGAGGCAGTGTGCTGTAGGAGAAAGAGATGAAAACAAACGTACAAGGAAAATAACATACAAAGCCTAGGCTTTAGGGTCGGTCCGAAGCAGGGGTTTGAATGACAGCTCCTGCACGTAAGAGGATAGCTGTGGCTAAAAACTCTGAGCATCTCTTTCATCATGCTGAGGTGATTGTGAGGTTTGCTGTGTTTTGAAAATATATTAATAGCACAGTGCCTGGCATGTATTAGGTAATTAAATGTATTAACACACCTTCCTTTCTAGTTGCAATATTGTGTTTACACCTGTCTGACAACATCTTGGTATTTTTCTTTTGGAAATCCCAATCCTAGGAGTGAAACTGGCTCAGAAATAAAGGGATTCATTCATCTAGCCACGTTAGGCACCTTTCCATATTTCATCTACATTTGACATCTCCATTCCTCTCAATAGACTCTGCAACCTCCCATTATGAAGTTGGCTTCCCTCTGCCCCTACTTCCGCCTTTTTTTTGTTGTTGAGCTGTACAGTTTTAGCAGGATAGGATCCTTAAGTCTGCATTTGTGATAAAGGAGGCAGCAGCTTCTACTAAAGTGGCTTCTCCAAATGTGTTGAGTCTGCCTGACTGATAACAGATCAGAAATAGTGAGTGAGTAGCCTTTGAAATTGAAGCACTGACTGTAGTGGCGAAAATGAAAGGATCTTATGTTTTTGATCAAAGGATGATATCTTCCGGCTTGGAAAAGGGGGTTATTCTGCCTGCCAAGGCCTATGATACTCTGTTACTTACTTACCCTAGGGAAGAAGATTCAATTTCATAGCTATTATATTGCTACATAGTTTTAAAATATATTTATAGATATACATTTTTCAGCTATTTTACTTTCCCTTTCTAACTCCTCTCTTTCAATCTGGCCTCCAGGTAAATTGCCCTTGATTCTTAACCTAGGTGGCCATTAAACAACTTGATCCTTACTGAACATTCAGTACTAAAGAGATAACAAACTTGAAAGGAAGGGGAGAATTAAATGAAAAGAAGGGGACCATGTTGAATGGCAGGTGCTTAGTGGGATAATTTCTCGTGTCCTTCTATAGGACATGGTTTCATATTAGTAATAAAACTGGCCGAGGGAGAGGTGTGGGTGTGGAAGGGGCAAGGGCAGTGCCAAAGCCAGCCTATGATCAGTATGTTAATCCATGGATGTCTGAATCTGAGGAGAGAGGATCAAGAGAGTGGAGAGAAAGGTGAAGGATAGGGAAAGGGGTGTGAGGCATCAGACTGGAGAGGAGAATGTAACTGAAAACTGGGAACAGCATAACCAGAAATTAGGCAAGGGATGGACAGATGGGAGACAACCAGGGATTAATTCCCCAAACAAAGAATATATTCTACTTTGGGCAGCCCAAGCACTTTATGGGGGAGATGTTAAATCCTACTGATGTCAAATGATGCCAGTTGCTGGCTTACCAATCACGGATGCTGAATCTACTTGTACCCAGTAGGATTTATATTGTCTTATTTCAATGTTGAACTGGCTTCTGCTTGTCAGTCCTATTATTTGTTTCTCCCAACTACTCAGGATAGACTAAACCCACAGGTATTTTAGCTTTCCCTCTCTTCTTAGATATCTCATCTCTATCTCAATTTACCCTCCCTCCTCCTACCAAGGACTGCACTGTCCAACAATGGCAGCCACTGAGCACTTGAAATGTGGCTATTCTAAACTGAGATGTGCTATAAGTTTAAAATATACAATGAATTTCTAAGAACATTATGAAAAAAGAAATGTAAAAGATCTCAACAGTAGTAAATAGATCATAATATTAAAATTTTAGTATTTTAGACATAGTGGGTTTAATTGCAATTAATTTTACCTCTTTTGTGTTACAAGAAAATTTAAAATTACATATATATGTTTCACATTTGTGGCTTACGTATACTTCTATTGAACAGCGCTCTTAGAGACCTTCTAACCTCTTCCTTTAAGGGAAAAAAACTGGGATGATCCAGAGCGAGTTCCCAGATGGCTCACCCTAGTCTTCACATTGCCATGACATCTACCTATATCCATTCTCTCATGGACAGTTTGGTGGGGGTGGTTAAGAGTCCAGTACAAGAATCAGATTTGCCTGGGTTCAAACTCTGGGTTTGTCACTACTTACCTGTCTGACTTTGGGCAAGTTGCTATATCTAAGAGATATATCATCTCTAAAATAAGATATAACAGAATAATTACAGAGTGTTACTTCACAGGACTAGTAAGAGTATTGAGTCAACATACATAAAGCACTTTGAACTATGTGTGGCTCAGAGAAAATACTCAATGTTAGCCACTTTATTGTTTCTTAAAACCTCAGAGGAAGGTATACTTTTACCCTTCACCTTCTGAGGGATTTGAGTGTCATAGTTCTGTCTCCTTTTGCCATCTTCCTTCTCTTTTTCTTTTTTCTTTTCCTTCTATCTTTAAACAAGCTCCATCAATCCTAGCTTAAAAATTCTCTTTGTGGCCGGGCGCGGTGGCTCACGCCTGTAATCCTAGCACTTGGGAGGCCGAGG
>JAQIFY010006019.1:0-10620 GCA_028533085.1 Varecia variegata
AGTGCCTCTTCTCTAGGCCTCAGTTTTCCCATCTGTTAAAAAGGAGAGATTAGACCATAATCTTGAGGGCACTTTCCAGGTTTATCTGTAATTTAATGATCATGTCTCATGGAGAGAGTGTATGAACAGATGAAGTAACAGGAGTAAGATGATGGGTAAATCCAAGGCCGTAGCATTAGTTAAGGGATCATGATCACATGGCTGTCATTTATTGTTTTCTCATCCTTTCCCCTGCCAGAGTTCCTCTTTGAGCATCTTTCCTCTTCCAGTGAAGTGCTCATCTGGTCCAGCTACAACTGCTTGATACTCCTGGCAGAAGAGCCATTATTTTTTTCCAAGTGCCACACAGTATACGGTTGGTAGTGGGGGTGCTATACTAGATCTGGGTTGAGTGGATAACAGTTTGAAGTTGGGTAGGAGCAGCAGTGATGGGGGGCTACCTCCACCTCAGAGGGGAGTGCTGGAGTCTGTGCATTTCCATCAGCATAGTCACTACCCGATTCCATGTGCAAGCATTGATATCCAAATGGTTCTGCTGTTCCCTGATTAGCAGAAGTATGTATGTTTAGACTCTTCAGCAAGGAAGGACACTCCAGTTAGCCACTAAATGAATTCTTGTTGCATGTTAACAACAACTCTAAACAATGTTACTCAGCCTTGGATTTAGTCCTTTCCCATGCCCCAGAGATCTGCCCATCCAGGTAGTCCCTAAGTTTTACTGATTTATCCTTTCAAAGTTTCTTGAAACTGTCCCTTCCTTGTTTGGGATTTTTTATATCACATCTGGATTTTTAGAGTAGGCAAATTCAATCATTCACTTTATATTCTGTGCTCTTAGTCTATGTAAGCCACTTGGTTGGGACCTGGAGATTTAGAGATAGCAAGTAACATAGTCCTTGCCCTCAGGAAAGGGAGAGAGACATAAACAGGCAATTTCAATATGAGTTGATTGGAGCTCTGCTAGGGAAGCACAGGAGCTGCGGAATCTCAGGGGAAGTTCACAGCTCTGCCTGAGTGGATCAGGGAAGGCTTCCTGGAGGAGTGCAGTTTCGACCTGATTCTTCAAGGAGGAATAGGAATGTGCCAAGTGGAGATGCGGCCTGGTCTATAGGCATTCACTGAATGCCTTGAGTGCCAAGGCCTGTGCAATGGCACGAGCTGGGTGTTGGGGAAACAGATGAATCAGATAAGGGCCTGCCCCCAAAGATCTCACAGTCCAGTCCCATTAGCTTAATCTTGTCAGGGTCCCTCTACAAGGGGCTGCCAGCCAATATGTGCTATCGGGAGCCTGTCACCTTTCCTGGTGGGCAGTGAAGGAACTACAGAGTACTGATGCCTCACCTCTGTCATGTCATCCTGAGGTAGGGATCGAGGCAGTGGTGAGGAGTCTACAGGGGAGCCTGAAGATGAACAACACGGAGCTACACAAGCAGGGCTTGCTGCTCTTTGCTGAGATCCTGACTCGGTGAGCAAAGTGGTAGAACATCAGGCCTGAGGGGCCAGGATGGAGAAGGAAAAGTGAGCTCTTATTCCTGGTGGGATCAGTGATAAGAGTTCACTCACTCATTTCTCATCTACCATTTCTCAGGCAGCCGGAGGAGATCAAGCTCTTCACGAGCTCAGCCATGTGCAGAGATGCTGGCCGTGCCCTCCAAGAAGCAGTTAGCAGCCCTGTGCTGGAGGTGGCCGCTGAGGCGGTGAAGGCCACTTCTGCTTTTCTGAGGTGAGAGATTGAGGCAGGCTGAACTTTCCACCCCTGCATGTACCTGAGGGCCTGCTGAGGCCAGGGCAGCTGACAATTTTAAGTATTTCTAGATTACTTACAATACCTAATGCAGTTATCCCTCAGTATCCATGGTTTCACATCCTTGGATTCAACCAACCATGGAAATATTTTTAAAAAATGGATGGTTGCATCTGTACTGAACATGTACAGACTTTTTTTTCTTGTCATTATTCCCTAAACAATACAGTATGACAACTATACATGTAGCATTTACAGTGTATTAGGCATTATAAGTAACCAAGAGATGATTTAAAGTATACTGCAGGATGTGCATAGGTTATATGCAAATACTGTGCCATTTTATATCAGGGACTTGAGCATCCATGGATTTTGGCATCCATGGAGGTCCTAGAACCAATCCTTCAGGATACCAGGGGATGAATATACAAAGTAAATGCTATGTAAATAGTTGTTACACTGTATTTTAAAAGTTTGTATTATTTTTTACTGTTGTATTATTATTTTTTAAAAAATATTTTTGATCCGTGATTGGTTGAATCCACAGATGTCAAACCCACAGGTACAGAGGTCTGACTGTACTTCCAAAGTGTTAGGTTATCATATTTTCTGTATTTTCTTTGTTGGTTTGAATTTATATCTTGGGAAAAAAATCCCTTTACTTTCATTTTGATAAGGAGTAGCAGAGGTCACTGTATCTGTTCACTCCATCTGTTGACCAGCCTGGGCAATAACGAGACTCCATTTCTACAACAACAAAAAAAGATTTAATTAGCTCACATGTTTTATCTCCTTGGCGTTTTGGTATTTAATATTTTATGATTTTGAACCTTTAAATAATATACCTAAAACTGGTATTGATATTCCCTCAACTCAAGCAGTATCTCCTGACTTCTTGCTTGGTTAGCAGCATCCCAACTCTTCCTTTCCCATCTCCTCCCTACTTTCTACTTCTCAAGGTTAGTCAGCTGTACCTTTAATTTTACATTGTAAAAGTTGTTAATATTTATAGTCTCTTCTGGAACCGTATTTAAGTCTTTGTGATTTGACTCTAGGTTGGTTATTAAAATTGAAACAAAAAATAGCATTTACATTACAATGACTTCAGTCTGTCTCCCTTTCCCCTTTGTCTTTCCCTGGATTTGATTCTCTAAAAGTAGAGCATGAATCCCAGTTTGGATGAGGTGAGTAACCAGCAGGGTCACAAAGGCAGAGGGTAAGAGCTGTGTTCATCAGAGGCACCCATGCAGAGCTAGAAGTCTCCTAGGAGGTCGGTGCTATGGGGACCAGTAGCACCTTTCAGACAGGAGGTTGTATTTGAATTGTGCTATGAGGGATGAGAGAGATTTAGATTTGCGGGAGGACCAGGGTTAGCAAAAACATGTGGGTGGGAAAGTGTAGGGATTGCTGAGGGTACAGTAGTCAGTTTGCTAGCAGGTTATGTGAAGGGGGTGATGCCTGAAGAAGCAGGAATGCCGGTTGGGTTAGAATTGTGGAGAGAGATGGGTAGGGGGTTGGTTATTAATCCTTGGATGATTTTTGTTTTTGCCTTAACTTCCCAGAACCTTTACTGAAGTGGAGTGGCTCAGAGAGTCTCTGGGAAGCACAGCTAGAGGAAGAATTAGGAGTAAGAGCTGCTGAAAAGAATTTAAAGATGGTGAAACCATGAGGATCATTAAACTTAGAGCTTCCGGAAATGAAGAAAAAAAGGGAAAATTAAGCCTTAACTATATATAAGTGACTAAGAACCTATTAGAAGGCCCAACAGATGATACAGTGTTCAAAAACACCCAGGAATGAGTGTTAACAAGTTTTTTCTTAGCTTCTGTTCTGGGTTGAATAGTGTCCACCAACATTCATGTCTACCTGGAACCTGTGAATGAGCATTATTTGGAAATAGGGCCTTTGTAGATATAATCAGGTTAAGGTAAGGTCATACGGCATGGGCTGTAAATCCAGTGACTGGTCTCTATAAGGAGAGGGGGATTTGGACATACAGTGACACAGACACACACAGAAGGAAGATTGCCATGTGAAGACAGAGGCAGAAATGAGAGTGGTGCAGCTACAAGCCAAGGAATGTCAAGGATTGCTGGCAACCACCAGAAGCTAAGAAGAGGCAAGGAAGCATTCTTCCTAAGACCCTTTTAGAGAAAGCATGGCCCAGCTAACACACTTTCATTTCATATTTCTAGCCTCCAGAACTGTGAGAGGATAAACTTCTGTTGTTTTAAGCCAACCAGTTTGTGGTAATTTATTATAGCAGCCCTAGGAAATCAATATCCTGTCAAATATTCATTCATTAATTTCATTTAACACCCAAGCTGGAGTGCAGTGGTACGATAATAGCTCACTGTAGCCTTGAACTCCTGGGCTGAAGTGATCCTCCCACCTCAGCCTCCCAAGGAGCTAGGACTACAGGCATGTGCCACCATGCCTGGCTAATTTTTCTTTTTTTTTTGTAAAGATGGGGTCTCACTATGTTACCCAGACTGGTCTCAAACTCCTGGCCTCAACTGATCATCCTGCCTTGGCCTCCTGACGCACTGGGATTACAGGCATGAGCCACCACACCTGGCCCATTTAACATCTTTTTGTATTTAACATCAATTTACAATACATCTATCTCTGCTTAGGTAAAGTGAAAAGATAGAACTGGTTCCTGGCTTCTTGGAGCTCACAATTAAACTAGTCAATGACTCTTACGTCTTCTGAGTCTACAGAATTTGAGGGTTCAGCTGGACCCTAAATGTTACCTGTCCACATTTACCCCACACTCATGATGACTGAATCTCCAAAAGTAGTTTTCCAATCTCTGCTTATAATCTCCCAGAATGGGGAACTCAATTCTCCCTAGATAGTCACCTCTACCTTTGTAGAGTTTTGACTCTTAGAAAGTTCTTCCATGTGCTGAATAAAATCTGGGTCCTGATAACATTTACCTATTGATCCTGGTTTTCCCCATTGAGGTAGCAGAGAGCAAGTTTGATCTCTTCCTCAGGAGAGCTTGTCACATATTTGAGAATAGTGACCATTACATCTCTCAATGCACCTTGAGTTCTCTGTTCTAGGTAGTGCTTCCTTTACCAAGGGGCCCTTCTCAGTGAGAAAACTTCGTGTCCTTAATAACAATAATAGTAGTCATAGCTGGCATTTGCTATGTATTAAGCATCATGCTAAGTGCTTAGCATATATTATTCTATTTGATCCTCAGAATAATTCTATGAGGAGAGTACTATTAACCCTCATTTAATAGATGAGGAAACTGATGGTGAGGAATGTGCACAAAGTCGTGCAACTAGGTAAGTGTTGGAGTAAAGATTTTTATCAGATCAAACCCTGCGTTCTGATCCAACCACACTGCCTTCCATTGCCTGAGAGCCTGGGGGTATCTTGGGAATACCCTTGCCTCACCCTGAGCCTTCTCTTGTCTCTCTGGATGCAGGAAGGACCATCAGAGCACTCCACCCGTGCAGTACAGGGAACTGCGGGCCTTGCTTGAAGCCATGCTGAGCCGGTGTGCAGAGTTTTCCCAGATCCTGCTGAACAGGAGGCCCCTGGTCAGTGCACTGCAGCCTGCTTCTTCCGGAGAGCATGCTATAATAAGTTTTTAGAAGGATAATTAGTACATTGCCTTTCCACTGCATGCCATTTTATGGCTTTTTCTCATGCACACGCACCTACAATGAGATGTCATTTTTTCCCTAACTGCAGAATCATGAGGTTTAAGGATTACTGTCCCCATTTTTACATATGAGGAAACTGAAGCCACAGGGTGAAATAATTTTTCTCTAAGATCCAAAATTTGCAAGCACCTAAGCCTGGATAGTAAATCCCAGGGTGTTTGTAACCAAGCCTATTTATTACACATTTCACCCCTTTATAACATCTACGCAGGTATGGTAAACATGCTCACAAAATTATTTAAGCCTAGATTCACTAGAATCTTAGAAAGAATCTGACCAATGTGCAATGTGTTGTAATTGTTGGCTTTTAATGGTCTGTGGACTTAAGATAGCAGGAAAGATACTGTCAGTATGAATGTTGATTATGTTTTTCAGGATTAACCTTGGAAATTAAGCTCTTCACACCTAATGGGGTAGGGATTTTCTTTTGTTTTGGAGCAACTAATATGGACATTACAGTCAATGAGGCTAATGACAGCTTTCTGCATATAATAGACCAAGAACCAGTCCTGTGGTTCACAGGGAGGCTGGTGGTTAAGGTTTCCCCCTCTACCATTTCTTAAAGGAGCTATTAGATTTTCAAGGATATAACCAAGATCCCTGGAAAGTTAGGTATATGGGAATTTCAGACTGTAGTGTGAGAGGAAGAGGTCTGTGGTCATCCAGAATTGATGGAGACACAGAGTACGTACTTGATCAATAGGTTCCTCTCTGTCCTTCTCACTGCAGGGCCATGCCTCCAGTAGAGATTCAGAGAAGGCCATTCTTCGAAGGGGAAAGTTTCTCCTGAGCACTCTGGAGGGATTTAGAAATGCCTGCAGGTGAGGGGCCTTCTGTCATCTGAGGTAATAGCATTGACGGTAGGGGTGGAAGGGACTCAGGCAAAGGACGAAGTTCTAGAAGCAACACTTGATTTCTGATGCTGTGCTGCATAGCTAAGAGGATTTTGGCTGGGGCAGGGTTTGGGGGAGTGTAGGAGGTTTGAGGACAGTAGCTAGGGGGAGGACATTTCTAAAGAATCCCTCCTGATGAAGTTTTTGCTACTGTGCCATGAGGTTGTGTCTCATTTACCTTTGTCTCTGCTACCCAACTAGCCTAGCACTAGCCTAGTCACTGAGTGCTTGTTAACTTAATTCCATTTGCATTAACAAATGTTTGTTGTATCTACTGTGTTCCAGGCCTGGTGCTAGACTGTGGGGTTAGAAATAGAATTCAGAGTGGCGGCTGCCCACAAGGAGCTCACAGTCTCTTCGGGAGGCAGTTTTGTGTATATATATGCGGAATTTTTTAGGTTGTCAAGAATCCAAGGAAGGTATTCTAGGTAGAGAGAGCAACATATGTAAAGGCAAAGAGACAGGAAATAGCAAATAGTATGCTCTGGTCAGGGAAGTACACACAATGGGGTAGAAGAGTCACGTAGGATGAGGGAGGGGGTGGGGAGAAGGAAGGTGGAGACTTAGCCAAGGACCAGGTCCTCTCCTTATTGATGGCTCTTGAATTTTCTCCAGATAAAGGATACTTATCCAGGTCCCTGGATCCTGAGCCCAGGCACCTGCTAGGAGAGTGCTTCTAAACTTTATGTTGCTTAGGTGTTAGTGGACATACTCACACATTGATTTCATAGGTTGGCTGTGGAATTCCAGAGTGAGCCTTCGGCCCAGGAGAATCCATTCACAGCTCCCAGTGCCGAGAAGGAAGACACCCTGGAGGCCTTCTCAGAATTTCTTCTCAGTGCCTGTGACTCCTTGTGTATCCCCATGGTGATGGTGGGTTCTCCTGAGCCACATACAGCATGAGGCTCAGGGAAGAGAAGACTGTGAGGGCGAGCCCAGCTAAGGGGCTCAAGGCAGTGACCACTTAACTGAACGTTCTCAGGGCCTCAATGATGTTATTCTTGTAGCACCTTTCCTTTGGTTTTAAAAATAAAGTGTAGTGTTTTATTATAAAACTAATAAATAGCTCTCAATAAAAATTAGAAAGCAGTGATAAATAATAAATGGGTAATGTTTATGGAGTAGTAAATGCCTTAAATTCATTACTTAATTTAGTCCTCCAAATGATCCTGGGAGATGGATGCCATAACTTTCCCTAATTTATGGATGAGGTTTGCTTTATAACTCCTACAGTTACAAAGCAAGTGCATGATAGTGCCGAGATTGAACCTGTGACTTCAGTTTCCCTAGCTTTTCTTGTGCCTTTCTGTTTAGTAATGAGCAGTGAGAATATATGTTATCCAAGCGTTAATAAGGAACGTGTTCTGTAAAATGTGAGATGACCACTCTGAAGAGAGACTTGGTCCTGAAGAGCTTCATTTTTAAATTTTTTTGAGATAGGATTTTGCTCTGTCACCCAGGCTGGAGTGCAGTGGTGTGATCATAGCTCACTGCATCCTCAAACTCCTGGGTTCAAGTGATCCTCCTTCTTCATCCTCCAGTGTAGCTAGGACTACAGGTGTGTGCCACCACACCTGGCTAATTTTTTAAATTTTTTGTAGAGATGGGGTCTTACTATGTTGACCATACTAGGAAGAGCTTCATTTTGAGCTGAACTGATATTGAGATGGTAGGAAGAACAGGGCCCAGTGCTGTTCACTCTCCGGGTGACCTTGGGTGACTCTTCTCCTGCTTGAAGATTGGGCATCCTGTGAGCCTGTGAGGAGTCCTTGTTAGTTGGGAAAGGGCACCTCCTAACCACCTATTGGGAACAGTAGGTGGCAGCAGGGAGGTGCCCCCTGGCTCTGCCAGAGAGAGCCTCTTTTCCTTGAAGAAGCCATTGAGCTGGAGTCTGCAGGCGGGTAGTGGTCAGGAGTCCTGCACTGTGGCCCTGACCCAGATGCACTAACAGTAAGACTTGGGTGACTTGTGTCGGTTTCCCCCTCTGCTCTCCCTTCCTCCTAGGTTTATAAAGTGTTAGAGATAGATCTAGAAGCAGATCATAGAATTATTGTATTATTCCTTCTTTCTACTTTTCCATATTTTACACATTTTCTTTAATCAGCAAATATTACTTTTATAATTAAAAAAAAAAACATACTTGCTTTAAAAACCAAAGGAAAATTGTCTACAAGAACAATGCCTCTGAGGCCCTAGTTGTTTATGGCTAGGGAGTTGAGACCCAGAGAAGGGAAGAGATGACTGCCCAAGGGTACATTGTGGTGGCTATATGCAGAGCTTGAACTAGAGCCCAGTTTCTTTATTCTTAATTCAGATATGTCTGCTACATCAAGCTGCCTCACGACTCTGTTCAGGAATTACATGAAGGCTGATCTGAGTGCAGTGGTGTTTACAACTAATTGGTCACAACCAGTTACAGATTTCTCTGTTGCTTCTCCTCTCCCACTGCTTCATTTGACTAGCCTTAAAAAATAATAATAATAAATGTGAAGGCAGTTTGTAAACTATATTATTATTATTATTATTACTGTAGTAATAGAAACAAAAGTGTCACTCTACATTATGGTTTAGAAAGTACTTTTTACACATCTACATTTGTTTCTGGAAGGTAGATCTTGTTATTCCCATTTTACTCTTGGGAACAGAGGCCCAGAGAGGGAAAGTACCTGGTACAATCTATTAAGTAGGAGATCCAAGCCTTAGACCAAGGTTTGTGATTTCAGGTTCCGTACCTTTTCTTATGCCTTTCAAATGAAAGGGGTTAGTCTACTGTTGCTAGATTTGATGCCAGTTTTTGCTGATTCTTTTTATTCTTCAGAGGCTCAGCCCTGGTGGGCTGTGTTCTCCCTTCTGGTTCTTTGCAGAGGCACTTGGAACAGGCCACCCACCCAGCTTTGATGGAAGTTTTCCTCTCAATTCTGCACAGCCTCTTTGTCATCGTTCCCCACATGAAGGAGAAGTTCTCCAAGAAGCTCGGTAGGCAGTAGGCAAGTGTGGAAGTTAGGAGGGAGGCAGGCACCATAGGCGGCTGCTCAGAGTACTCAGAGAGAGCATAAGCGTGGGGGGACGTTTATGTGTTCGTTCGGAATCTATATCCATTCTCTGCCCCATGTTGGAAATATGATGCAGCCATCAAAAATCATTAAAGGCAGTTCTCAAGTTTGTGGATACTTCTCTGTCCAGGAGAAGTCCAGGAGGCCCTAGTTTAGCACCTACAGCACACTCCCCCATTCCTCTCATACTACAAGTTCCTCAGACCTCACAAGATGTTTATCATCTCTGGCTCCTGAGCTCTGAATAAGTGCCAGAGTCCCCCCAGTCACTGTAACAACTGAAAAACATCCCCACATACTTCAAGTGCCTTCTAGTAGCACTCAGTGTGAAAGCTACTGCTTAACTGCACACTGAAGTTGCTTCCTAAAATTGAGCCCAAGTAGCTTTTGATTCCTTCAGCCTTCTCCAGGCCTCTTGAATCTTTTTATTTCCTTTTCTCACTAGTCATTTTTACTCTCTCTTCTCCAGTTTTTACCCTAAACATACCTTGATCTGCAGAATAAGCCCAGGAGTTCAGGGTCAGAGTCTCCTTTATCTTCCAGTGGTGAGAATGGGAAGGGGAATAGCCAAAAACTGAAGAGGGAGGAAAGAGAACAGTAGTAATAATTACTATAATATTAACACCTGGTCATTAATAGCCATTAATATTAATAACAAGTTATCAATAATAACTAATATTTATCAAAACTTACTCTGTGTGGGACTCTAAGTGCTTTACATGTATTGATTCATTTAGTCCACAGAAAAACCCTGGGAATTGTGTATTGTGGTTATCCTCATTCTACTGATGAACAAACTGAATCATCTCAGAGAGGTTAAGTAACTTGCCCAAGGTCACACTGTAAGGGTATCTGACTCTAGAGCTTGCTTTCTTAATCTCTATGCTTGCCTCTTATAATTATCATTTAATATCTTTTCTCTTATTATTGTCACATAGCATGCAATGGAGAGTGTTGTTTGACAAGTCTACCATGGAGAGGTAACCAGGGCTGAGTCATGCAGGGCCTTGTCTGCATAGGCCCTTTATCCTAGGAGCTCCTTTATCCTAGGAGCTTTGTTAAGTCTTAAAGAAGGGGAGTGACATGCTCAGATTTCTGTTTAGAAATATCTTTCTTGGAGAAGCATGGTCCATGAGTTAGAGGGAGGCAGATTGGAGGCAAGTAGTTCAGGCTCATGCATTAACTCAGGTTGGTGATGGGAATGAAGGTAGTGTTGGGGGGATGGAACAGTTGCATGTGGGCAT
>JAQIFY010000602.1:0-14930 GCA_028533085.1 Varecia variegata
TGGGACTACAGGCATGCGCCACCATGCCCGGCTAATTTTTCTATATATATTTTAGCTGTCCAGATAATTTGTTTCTATTTTTAGTAGAGACGGGGTCTCGCTCTTGCTCAGGCTGGTCTCGAACTCCTGAGCTCAAACAATCCACCCGCCTCGGCCTCCCAAGGGCTAGGATTACAGGCGTGAGCCACCGCGCCCGGCCAAAAAAAAAAAAAGAATTCTTTAAAAAGATTCTTTTAAAAGTCTTCTTCTATTATACATCAAGTTTTTTTTCTCCTATAATAAATATAGTTATACCTCTACTATGAAACAATCTATTTACTGGAGAATTTGGCAAGTATATTGCACACTCTCAACATGGAGGCAATGATAGTTACAGCATGCTAGGAACATACCAGAATAAAGTCAACTGACTTTCTAGTCTTAAAATTATTTTGTCTCAGTCTTTGACATTTCTATGATACTCCATCTTTTTCCATTTCACATCTCTCTCCTATTTCATAACCTAAACTTAACATGGTAACCTCCCTTCCCCTATCCTGTCTGTGTATATATGCGGATCCCTCCCCCTCTGAAGCATGTACATGTACATTCTCTCATGAACCCTCTTCTCCCCCAAAGCCAAATTTTATTCTTTCTGGTTCACACATTCTTCTTTCCAATCCTGTTCAGAAACCTACATCAAAGTATCCATCTACACTTGCTTTAGGAACTCTCTTCAATTTCCAACACAGCAACATGCTTTCTTTTTCTCTCTCTCTCTCTCTCTCTTTTTTGAAAGAGATAGACTCTCCTTTCTGTCATCTGGGCAGTGGTACGATCATAGTTCACCGTAACCTCAAATTCCTGGGCTAAAGTGATTCTCATGCCCCAGCCTCCTGAGTAGTTGGGACAATAGGCCTGCACCACCACACCAGTTAATTTTTAAATTTTTGGTAAAGATGGGGTCTCACTATGTTGCCCAGCCTGGTCTTGAACTCCTGGCTTCAAGCAATCCTCCCAACTTGGCCTCCCAAAGTGCTGGGATTGTGGGCATGAGCCACTGTGCCTGGCTATATGTGACAATCTTATGGGAAAACAGCAGTAACAGGTTGGAACACCTTTGCTAGATCAAAGGTTGTGATGAGGGTGGAAACGCTGGTATCAGCAGTGCTGAGAATTAACTTTTGTGTGAACCTCTAATCTCTCTAAGCCTTAGCTTACCGATTTGCAACGTAAGAGACATAGGCTTGTTATGAGGATTAAACAGTATAAACAAGATAAGACACTTTGGGAGCAGTATGAATATAATATAGGAAACTAGTAGGGGTTAAAGTTTTTGGAAGTGACAAATAATTTTATGTAACAATAACAAAACTAGGGAATGATGATCAAAAAATTACCTAGACAGCTTAAAGGATACTACCATTAATACAATTACCTTTTCTCCAATAAAAATTTTACGTTTGAAGCTGCCCACTCTCCACAGCACAAGCTCACTAGCCGTGCCTGCAATTGGGTTCTGGCCTGTGGTGGTATTGCTGGCCCGGGGCAGGCTGGTTCTTCTTTCATACAACCTGATGCACTCAACAGATTGCTTAGTCCCTCCAGCTATACTTACACACAAGGCTATTAAATTGCTTAGAAGACATAGTAATGTCTGTGCTTAAGAGACAAAGTAACAGCAGGCCTACCCAAGTCTTCTTTATTATTCAGAGGAAAACCTTAAAGGATCTCACTCATTATTTAAGAAGAAAATCATCACCAAGAAAAGAGATGAGAACAAAAACAAATTTGCTTTCTAAATAAACAGATGATCAACCAGGCACTATGCTTTATAAAATAGTCAGGTTCAGTAAATGTAATTACCACTTATAGAACCATAACACTTGAAAACAGATTGTAGATTTTATATTTTAATAAGTTGCCAATTTAGCATATAAGAAATTTAATATAATTCAAGTACTTTTGGATTATTAAATCAGAAACATTATCAGCAACTGAGCTCTAATGTTGACACTAAGATTCTATTCTAATTTACATACACAAATGCATACATGTATACAGAGATATAAGGTAGTATGAAAAATCACTGATAGTCCAATTTTTTATTTTGTTGTATCAGAGGCTAATATTTTGAAAATTCTACTTGGTACATGCTGATTCATAGGTATAAAAACTGTTTCTTAAGATGTATAAACTATTTTGAAATCTTTAGAAAAATGTCAAATTAATATACAATATATTATTAGTAGGGTAAATTTAGCACTCTTAAGAAAAGGTTAAAACTACTAACATACATATATGAACTAACGTGAAAATTTTCTAGCATTTCAAAAAAGCCTCATACATTGCAGAGGAAAAGGAAACCTATTTGAACCCTACAAGACTTCATTCCTGAAACTTTAGTATTGACAGGCAGTTTATCTAGCATAAGTCTGTAACTAAATGTTATAGAATGTTCTTAAGTTTCAGGATTTCCACATACTTCACTGCTTGCCTTATCAGGACTCCCTATTAAATGAATGTTTATGTGTAAATTTAAGGAATGCAAGGGTACATGAGGCTCTCACTGACACCTTCCATAAAAGTTCTCATATTTACTAGAATATAGAAATACATAATACAGAAATACAGAAATATTTTGGCCAAAATGTTTCAAATATCCAGAGATGTTTTCAGAACTCACTTCTTTTCAACCAGAAGAAAATCCTTGAAATTCTGGGAAAGCACAGAAATATATAATTTATTTCAGTTCAACAAACATTTCTAGAGTTTCCTGTATGTCACATACTACATTAAGAGTCACTAAAATAAAGATGGCTTAAAACAGTCATTTATCTCAAGAAGCACTTGGTCTGATCATGTAAACAGGATTACAAAGATGTCAGCAAATGACCACCATGGAGAGTGAGGCGTTCAAGACAGAGGAACATATAAGATGTAGAGTCAGTGAAGGGAGGTCAATACTACTACACAAAAGAGGTAACACAAGAGCAGGGTTTTGATGGATAAAATAGTTCACCAAGCAGATAAGGAGAGAAGTGAATTCCAGGCAGAAAGAACACAGTGTGCAAGGGTTACAGACATACAACAGCATCATGTATTCATAAAAGATAAGCAATTTTAATTGGATAGTGTAAAATGCAAGGAAGGCAGTATTGAAAAGGAGAATAAAAATGTAAGTAGGTGACATATCATGAAGGGCTTCAAGTGCAATACAATGAAGTTTTAATTGTCCTCTGTAGGTGATGAGGAGTCATTTTAGTCAGGGAAGCAACATGGTTATGCAGAACTGCCAGGTGTCAAAGTGATCACTCAGGAGAACAGCCAGACTGAAAGTAACAGTCCCCACAGAACAGCACTGGGTGAGGTCAAATGACATGCAGGGCAGGTAGGGAAATCACCTCACTGCTGAGGAGCACTGGACAAAAGGCTCCTGCGGGGCCAGTGGGAAGGAAAGAGGGAAGGGTTAGGAGTGGGAAGTGCTATGTGAGAGTACATGCGGCGCAAAGGAGGCGGGTGTGCTCTGAGTCCCTGCAACCCTCTACAGAATGCAACAGCGCACTGGCTGGGCACCAAGGCTAGTGTGGGGAAGGCAGCTCCCCACCCCGTGCAGCCTGCCAGGCAGAGCCGTGTAACTGCCTGTCATCAGCATGAAGGGTCGGTCAAACACAGCACACAGGATTTAGGCCTGGAACTGGACTCCTCAGGTGCCTCTGTGATCTATAAAAATCACTCATCAACAAAGTGGAAGAAACCCAATGGAGAGGATCTCAGTGATGAAGGGGAAAAGCTGGGAAGCTAATGTCATGGGCCAGGTGACACAGGTGGATCTGCGCTCCTGGAAAAATGACTGAACCTAGTCCACATAGGAAAGGAAAGAATCCAGGAAAGATGATAAACTGGAAGAAACTGGGGGAGCCAAGGGAATAGAAGATCAGTTCAGGCAGTAGTGGGGGAAAGAGCTAGAAGGCAGGAAGTAGAGTTAGGAAGTGGGAAACGAGAGCCCACAAGTTCCAAGGTGAAACGACGGCAGGTTATCACAAATACAAAGGCACGTCAGGTAAAATGAATGGAGAGAAGGCAAGGATTGCACAGCTATGGTTTCTTCATCTATGAAATCGCTTGAGGCCGGGCGCGGTGGCTCACGCCTGTAATCCTAGCACTCTGGGAGGCCGAGGCGGGCGGATGGCTGGAGGTCAGGAGTTCGAGACCAGCCTGAGCAAGAGCGAGACCCCGTCTCTACTAAAAATAGAAAGAAATTATCTGGCCAACTAAAATATATATAGAAAAAATTAGCCAGGCATGGCGGCGCATGCCTGTAATCCCAGCTACTCGGGAGGCTGAGGCAGTAGGATCGCTTAAGCCCAGGAGTTTGAGGTTGCTGTGAGCTAGGCTGATGCCACGGCACTCACTCTAGCCCGGGCAACAGAGTGAGACTCTGTCTCAAAAAAAAAAAAAAAAAATCGCTTGAGATGATGGCATATGTCAGTGACAATGGTTTAAGAATGACAGAAGTGATGGTGAAAGCTTCAGAGGAAGAAGGTAGTTTGTATAAATACAAAGGCTGATTACTGAGAGGCAGGAGAGGAGAGAGAGATGTTACCAACCCCACATCAGTCCAGAGATAGAAGACATGGGGAGAGGGCAGTTTCCCACTAGAGGGAAGCGAGAGAAAGCACTACCCTTGTGGGGAGGAGGTGTTCTAGAAGAACCTGAGAAGAGATCCCAGAGTCTCCAGCTTGCACAGGGCCTATTGTGGGGAGCTCATTTTCAAAATGAAGCATAGGTGCTAGAGAGAAGACTGGGAAAGGTTGAGAGAGAGATCACAGAGTACAAACAAAGTAGTAGGGGATGAGAAAACAGGATAGAATTAGCACCTGGAAAGACCTAACCTTGGGGCGGTGACAGGGTGAAAGATGTGGTTGGAACTCTGACTGGCTGCGAGGGCCCCACCCACAGTTAGCCTGGCCAGTTTCTGCAGGTATTGCCACATAGCAATTTTTTTTTTTTTTTTGAGACAGAGTCTCACACTGCTACCGGGGCTAGAGTGCCATGGCGTCAGCCTAGCTCACAGCAACCTCAAACTCCTGGGCTCAAGCGATCCTCCTGCCTCAACCTCCCAAGTACCTGGGACTATAGGCACTCACCATCACGCCCAGCTAATTTTTCTATTTTTAATAGAGACAGGGTCTCACTCTTGCTCAGGCTGGTCTAGAATTCCTGACCTCAAGCAATCCTCCCCGCTTGGCCTCCCAGAGTGTTAGGATTATAGGCGTGAGCCACCGCACCTGGCCTTCCACACAGCAATTTTATTCCACCTATGAGTTTTTTCTTTAAATAAACTTTGATAATGTTTAAACCTCTTTTTGAAAATGTGTTTGTATATCTGGCAAAGCAAAGTTTTAGTCAAGAGCAAAAAAATTTTTTTAATGTTCACTGGAGGACAGTAGTAAAGATACTTTATTAATATTGTTCTTTAAGCTCAGAAATAGTGTCTAAGAATGTCAGTGTTGGAAGGATTTTAAGAGCTCATTTAATTTACTCTACTAACCCCACAGGACTGTACTTATAACCTAAAAATAATGCTCTGGTGAAGGCAGTCTCAATCTTAACAAGCTGGGGAAGGTAATGACAACCTTAACAAGTAATCTTTGCCACAATTTGATAAACCTTAGTTGAGGATGTGCTTTTGGATGCTCACTTTGAAGCTTTTAATCAGATCCTATTGCCTCTGGCTCTGTCCAAAAAGAACAGCTAGTCCATGATATGTAGATGAGCAGATATCATTCTTCAAATATAGTTCACCCTTTTCCAACCTGTTTCTTCTTGGATCCAATTTTGCAAGATGTTTTTTCAAAAAAAGGCATAGCTTTTCATTGCCCTACCATAAAATGACAGACTATAAGCAGTACCCTGGCGAGAGCATAGGAAGAATGCTTAGAGCTCTCACATACAACGGATTACTGAAGGGTGATCTGGCTAAGACATCCACCCCCTACTTACTACCAGGGCTAATTAAGTCTTTTTTGGCAGTGAGATTCGTTTTTCCTTCCTTGCTTACACATCCAGCATGTGTTTGTCCCCAGACTGTGGGTCATGGAACGTTTTAGCCTACTGCTTCAGATAAACTCTGCACTTCAGTCATAACAGAAATGATAGTGTGATGGTTAATTTTAGGTGTCAACTTGACTGGGTTAAAAAATACATAGAGAACTGTAAAAAGCATTATTTTGGGGTATATCTGTTAGAGTGTTTCCAGAGGAGATTCGCTTGTGAGTCTGAGTGGACTAAGTGGAGATGATCCACCCTCAATGTGAGTGGGACAATCAGGTGGGGGCCCAGAGAGAATAAAAACAGGAAAGGCAAATTGGTCTCTCTCTTTCTCTGGCAGCTGGTATACTCTCCTGTCCCACCCTTGGACATCAGAACTCAGGCTGTCCAGCCTTTGGACTCCAGGACTTATTTCGCCTGAGACACACTACAGGTACTCCAGGGCCTCCAGCTTGCACACGGCCTGTCATGGGACTTCTCAGCCTCCATAATCACATTAGCCAATTCCCCTAATAAATCCCCTCTCATATATCTATATATATCCTATTGGTTCTGTCTCTCTGCAGAACCCTGACTAATACAGATACCCATTACCTATCATGTACTGAGCTCTCACTCTGTGCCAGATGCTGTGCTGTTTTATAAAAGAATTGAATCTTCACTACCATTTATGTAATATAAAAAATACAGTGACTCATCTTTTAAATAAATAAGAATGATTTTCTTTGAACTTGACACATAACATTTTAACTCATAGGCACTGATTTATTTAATAACAACTAAAATAGCTAAAATATACCTTTAGATTATCTGAATATTAATTCCAATCTCTCCCATTAAATCTTTAATCAGATCTACTCTAAAATAGTTAAATGATCAGATGTGAGTGTTACCTCCTTTCTGAGTCCTTGTCCCTTCCTGGAAGAGGTACTAACATGTTTCAGAATAGACAAAAGAGAAGAGTGGCAGAAAGAGGGTGGAATGCTAGTCACATGGGACTGGACTAAAATAGTTCAGTATTCAAGGAAGCAGGACATAAGGAATAACAAAAATTAAAAAAAAAAAGTAAAACAGTTCAGTAGCATTTATTACCCATTTGTAAGGAAGCTGTATGAAAATCTGTTTTTAAAATAGTTCACATTGTTGATATTTTAAAAGAATAGATTTAATTTTGCCAAAGTTGTTTTTTTCCTAAATGATTTTCAGCACTCATCAGAATAGTAATAAATCTTGTAAAATAATGGAGAGTGTTGAAAATTCAGATTTATCATTCACAATGCCAATAAGTATCAGAACAGTAGTACTTACCTCCTTCGCACTCTTAATTTTGGTCAGAAATGTATGTAGCTCCATTGTTTCTGCAAATAGTGCACGACATACTGCCTGATAATGATTTGGTGCTTCTGATTCAGTTGGGAGATGAGCAGCACATAACTATAGCAAAGGAAAATAAAATAACAGTGCTTGGTTATTATTTGGTTTTTTTGGTACCTTAAAAACAGACACTCTGGCTGGCAGCGGTGGCTCACACCTGTAATCCTAGCACTATGGGAGGCCAAGGCAGGAGGATTGCTTGAGGTCAGGAGTTCAAGACCAGCCTGAGCAAGAACAAGACCCCATCTTTACCAAAAATAGAAAAAATTAGTCAGGCATGGTGGTGTGTGCCTGTAGTCCTAGCTACTAGGAAGGCTGAATGAAGGTCGGAGGACCACTTGAACCCAGGAGTTTGAGGTTGCTGTGAGCTATGAGGACACCACTGCACATTCCTCAGAGCAACAGAACAAGACTGTCTCAAAACAAACAAACAAACCCACAACCCCCACTCCACACACACACACCTAGTATACCTGTATTTTCATATCAGACTGCCAGGCACTTCCCATCATCCAAGGCTTAATGTACTATAAAGACCATCAGTAAAATCTACACAATTTTATGGGAAAAGTGGTCCACTAACAGTCATCTAACACAGATAAGCTTACTAGAATTAGTTAGGTTCTATTTGAAAATGATAGGACATAAGAAAAAGTTTTAGGGAGCAGAAAGGGAACCACCATTTATTGAGTATTGATGATAACTCAGGTATTTTAACAGCTACCATTTATTGAGCAATTATGCCAGGTACTATATTTCACATGCCATATAAACATAGTATCATTTACTCTTCAATGTAACCCCGAATTATCCCCATTTTATAGCAAAGGAAACTGAAGCTAAAAGGAATCAAGTGATTCCTCTGCACACAGTCACATGGTTATTATGAGGGAGGAGAATTCAGAGTCCTGTTGGGTTCTGAAGCCCAGGGTCATTCCAAAACATGTTGAATTTTGTAATATAGTAAAAAGAACATCAGGAAAACATGCTGCCTCATCAGTAGATGGGGAGTGGAGGAGAGAGGGCAGAGGCAGTAAGTCCACTGGTGTTGCCTGCAGGCCTAATATCCTTCACTGCACACAGCCCATAGTCCCTACAGGACTACTTGTGGGTAAGGTGCAATTTAACATCACACAAAGCAATTCAGAAAAATCAAACACCATTTAAATTTATTAGACTGGAAAGACATCCTGTCAAGGGTCCAGTACACAGGAATAATTTTATCCTTCTACAAGATAATTTTACATCCATGTACAATAGCGATGTTTTAAAGTACTTCATTTGCACTAAAAAGCTGTAAGTTCTCCCTTAATTCTTTACTAAAGTCAATAAATTTGACATTAACACAATTATGGAAATATATATTTTATTATATTTTAATAATTTCTATCAAATGAATAAATGATGTCTTTCTAGTTTGTAATATACTTCATTATATGCCTTTTAGTTTTCATTTGTAATAAGCATCTTATACAAAAAATTAATAGATTACTATCTTTTATAAAATACATTCTCAAGAAAATATCTTGAGTTTGAGTAGGAAACCTCCACAGTACAAAAAAAAGCTAAGTGATTCATCAGAAAGCATGAAAAGCAAAAAGCTCATGTTTATTATTCATAGAGCCACTAGTGAGCAGAGAGTATATATTCTGCTTAATTATTTTTGTAACCAGAAAACATCTTCCAAAACAGAATTATCATTTCCAAGGTAATGAAAGGCAACTGCTAAGACTTTGACCTTTATCTAACTTATCCCATAATCTTATATTCCAATTACACGATGTGAAAAATGGCATAAAGCAATGGGTTTCAGAATTTTCAACTGTTATTCACAATAAGATTTTTTTAAAAAAGGAAATAAGTTAATGTATACTTACATATTTTATATACAAACACACACATGTGTATGTTATACACACAAAAGCTTCACAAAACTTGCAAATTCAAATGATTTCACAACCCACTGATAGGCTATAAACTGTAAACTTTAAAAACTCTGGTGTAAATGTAATAACCAGGTCTATATATGTTTTTAAAAATTCATCTCACATAATCTTATATATAAAAACCCCAAAGTTATACATAAAAAACTATTAGAGCTAATAAGCGATTTCAGCAAAGTTGTGGGATATATGATTAACAAACAAAAATCAGTTGTATTTCTATACATGACCAGAAGAAAAGGAAACAATGAAAACCATTCCATTTATAATCGCATCAAAAAAATGCTAAGGAACAAATTTAACCAAGGAGGCACACGACTTATACACTGAAAAGTACAAAATATTTTGAAAGAAAGAAGACCTGAATAATGGAAAGACATCCTGCATTCATAGATTGGAAGACTTAATGTGGTTAAGATGGCAACATTACTCAAAGTGATCTACAAATTGAATGTAATCCCTAACAAAATCTCAACACTCTTTTTTAAAGAAATGGAAAAGCTGATCCTAAAATTCATATGGAATTGCAAGGGGCCCCATGCAACAACCCAATTTAGAAATTAGGAAACTGAGATTTTGAACAGCTAAGTAATTTGCCCAAGGTTACACTGATGACAGTCAATGGTAGAACTGGAATTGAACTCAGGCTGTCTGACTCCAGAGCCCAAGTTCTTTTCTACTTCACTCTAAAATGAATGTATATTACTTTTGAATCCAAGGAAATAATGTTTACAGTGCTTAAGCATAGAGCATAGTATACAGTAAAAATGCAACAAAATCACTTTTTATAGTTACAAAAAAAGAGGATGTCATGGGGGTAGGAGAACACAATTAGAAGGAGCAGGTGCTATCCCACATTGATCAACACAGTTACATGACCTTGGACGAGTTATTTAACATTGCTGGGTTTCCATTAATCTCTAAAAGGAAGGGATTGGGCTATGTAACTTCTTATATAACCTATCTCCTCTTGTTCTACAAATATTTTATTTTATTTTATTTTGTTTTTGAGACACAGTCTCGCTCTGTTGCCTTGCTAGAGCACAGAGGCGTCATCATATCTCACCACAACCTCAAACTCCTGGGCTCCAGCGATCCTCCTGGCTCAGCCTCCTGAGTAGCTGTGATTACAGGTGTGCACCACCATACCTGGCTAATATTTCTATTTTTTGTAGAGACAGGGTCTTACTTTTGCTCAGGCTGGTCTCAAACTCCTGACCTCAAGTGATCCTCCTGCCTTTGCCTCCCAAAGTGTTAGGATTACAAGTCTGAGTCAATGCACCCGGCCTTACAAATAAATTTTTGTTAAATTGAAAGGCTGGAGTTTTTGAGGGATCAATCTTGGATCTTCTTTGGGTATCTTCTGAGTAGGAGGATACTTTAGCTGATCTAGTCATGTCTAATGGCTCTAAATGCCACTGTAGGCTAATGACTCCTCAACTCCTATTCTAGGCCAGCCCTTTCTGTTATGTTAAAAACTTGTAACTGTGTATTTAGCATTTCCATGCATGTCACAAAGACATCATAAGCTTAACATTTCCAAAATGCAACTCCTGATTTCCCTTATTCTTTCCATCTTTCCCCTATCTTTTCCATCACAGTGAATAGTGCTATCTTCAGAAATCTGAGAGTCATCCTTGAGTCTTCTCTATTGCCACACCACACATATCTCATCAATCAATACATCTTGTTTCTACTTTCAAAATATACCACCCAAAAACTCTCTCCTTTTTCTCTCTCTCCTCCAACACCATCATGGTCCAAGCTACCACTGTCTTTCTTCAGAGGACTCCTGGCTTCTTCTCTCACTCACCTACAAGATTCTTCTCCACCTGACAGTCAAAATCTTTTATAAATATAATTTGTATTATTTCCATCCCCTGCTTAAAAGTATCCAATCATTCATTCAAACAATATCCACTGAGTGCCAACTATGTACCAGGTACTGTGGTAGAAATGGGACATAGTATTGAACACGTCAAAGTCCCTGAACTCTCAAAACTAACATTCTAATGGGTATCTCAGACCCTTAAATACACACACACAGACAAACACATGCATACCCATTGGGAATAATATCTACTCTTAAGAAAAATAAAGCAGATGAGAGGTAGAAAATGAAGCCAGTGGTGGAAAGGGAAGATCACCTGGAAAGAGCGGTCAAGAGGTGGCACTGGAGCAGAGAGCTCAAGGATGTACAGGAGTGAGCCGTGCAGAGTTCTAAGGAAAGAGTGTCCTAGGCAGAGCAGGGCCAGTGGCTTCCACCAGACTTAAAACCAAAACTCTTCTATGCCCTATAAAGTCCCTCATCATCTAGTCCTCATCTACCTCTCCAATCCCATTTTGTGGCTCTTCCCTCCACTTTGTTTTGACAATCCTGGACTTGTTTCTTTAAGACACACTAATCTCTTTGCTAATTCCTCACCCTACAAGTGTTGATTTAAATGTCACCCACTCAAAGAGTCTTTCCTGTTTGTCCTTTTTAAATGTATTCTTCACCTCTGTGAAGAGAGGTGTGAGAGTTGTTGTTGTTTTTGAGACAGAGTCTCACTCTGTTGCCCTGAGTAGAGTGCAATGGTGTCACTGTAGCTCACTACAACCTCCAACTTCTGGGCTCAAGCATTCCTCCTGCCTCAGCCTCCCGAGTAGCTGGGACTAGAGGTACACACCACAATGCCTGGCTAATTTTTTTCTTTTTGGTGGAGATAGAGTCTCACTCTTGCTCAGGCTGGTTTCGAACTCCTGAGCTCAAGAGATCCTCCCACCTCAACCTCCCAGAGTACTGGGATTAAAGGCATGAGCCACGACTCCCGGCCCTCTGTTATTTTTTAATCACTGCATTCTGTTCATTTTCTTCACAGAAATTATTAGAATTTATAATTACAGTAGTCTCCCCTTATCCACAGTTTTCCTTTCCATGGCTGCAGTCAACCACAGTCTGAAAATATTACATGGAAAATTCCAGAAATAAATAAGTCATAAGTTTTAAACTGGATGCCATTCTGAGTAGTGTGGTGAAATCTCAAACTCTCCTGTGCTGTCCCACCTGGGACATGAATCAACTCTTTGTCCAGCATATCTACACTGCAGATACTCCCAGCCCGTTAGTCACTTATTGGCCTTATTGGTTATCAGAACAACTGTTATGGTATCACAGTGTTCAAGTAACTAAATTGTTCTATTTTGTCATTAGTTATTGTTGTTAACTTCTTACTATCATAGGTATGTATAGGAAAAAACATAGTGTATACAGGATTCAGTACTATCCACGGTTTCAGGCATCCACTGAGGGTCTTAGAACATATCCTCCATGATAAAAGGGAACTATAGTACCACAAATTGATTTTTGAGTACAGTGTGAGGAAGAAACCATTACATTTTTTCCTTGGCCTGACACTATTAACAAAGTGGGTAAGAAGGCTTTATCCCACTGAACTGCCTGCTACTTTGTCATGTATTAAGAGTCCACTCGTGTGGATATGTTTCTAGACTTTCTGCTCTGTTTCACTGGTCTACTTGTCTATTGTGTACACTGTCTTAATCACTGTAGTTTTAGAAGAAGTCATAATATCCACTAAAGTTCTCCCACGTAGCCCTTCTTATTAAAAGTGCCATAGTTACTCTTGCCCTTTGCATTCCATTTCCATTTCAATAGAGTACATCAGTTTCTAGGAAAAAAAACCTATAGATATTTTTATTGAGATTGTAAGAATCCTTTTTTTTCATTTCACCATATAATGGGGGTCAAAAGTTAAGGTTACGTATATTGCCCTTGTCCCCCCGCCCCCAAATCAGAGCCTCAAGCGTGTCCATCCCCTAGACGGTGGGCATTGCACTCATTATGTATGTATACACCCATCCCCCCCACACATCTACCCGACACCCGATTGTTATTCCTAAATGTGCTCTTAGGTGATGATCACTGAAACCAATTTGATGGTGAGTACACGTAGTGCTTATTTTTCCATTCTTGGGATACTTCACTTAGTAGAATGGGTTCCAGCTCTATCCAGGAAAATACAAGAGGTGCTATATCACCATTGTTTCTTATAGCTGAGTAGTACTCCATGGTATACATATACTACATTTTATTAATCCACTCATGTATTGATGGGCACTTGGGTTGTTTCCACATCTTTGCAATTGTGAATTGTGCTGCCATAAACATTCGAGTGCAGATGTCTTTTTTATAGAATGTCTTTTGTTCTTTTGGGTAGATGCCCAGTAATGGGATTGCTGGATCAAATGGTAGGTCTACTTGTATCTGTTTAAGGAATCTCCATATTGCTTTCCACAGAGGTTGCACTAGTTTGCAGTCCCACCAGCAGTGTATGAGTGTTCCTACCTCTCTGCATCCATGACAACATTTATTGTTTTGGGACTTTTTGATAAAGGCCATTCTCACTAGAGATAAGTGATTATCTCATTGTGGTTTTGATTTGCATTTCCCTGATGATTAGAGATGTTGAGCATTTTTTCATATGTTTGTTGGCCATACTTCTGTCTTCTTTTGAAAAATTTCTGTTCATGTCCTTTGCCCACTTTTTGATAGGGTTGTTTGATTTTTTTCTTGCTGATTTTCCTGAGTTCTAAATAGATTCTAGTTATTAGTCCTTTATCGGATGTGTAGCATGTGAAAAATTTTTCCCATTCTGTAGGTTGTCTGCTCTCGTGACAGTTTCTTTGGCTGTGCAGAAGTTTTCTAGTTTGATGAGGTCCCATTTGTTTATTTTTGTTGTTGCTGTGATTGCCTTTGGGGTCTTCTTCATAAATTCTTTGCCTAGGCCAATGTCTATAATTGTTTTTCCCACATTTTCTTCTAGAATTCTAATAGTTTCACACCTTAGGTTTAAATCTGTTATCCACCGTGATTTGATTTTTGTGAGAGGTGAAAGGTGTGGGTTTTGTTTCATTCTTCTACATGTGGCTATCCAGTTTTCCCAGCATCATTTATTGAATAAGGAATCTTTTCCCCAGTGTATGTTTTTGTCTGCTTTGTCAAAAATTAGATGGCTATACGAGGATAGTTTTATATCTGGATTCTCAGTTCTGTTCCACTGGTCTGTGTCTCTGTTCTTGTGGCAATACCAAGCTGATTTAATAACCACTGCCTTGTAGTATAGTTTGAAGTCTGGTAAATTAATACTTCCCATTTTGTTCTTATTGCCTAAAATTGCTTTTGCTAACGGGGTCTTCTCTGGTTCCATACAAAGCGTAAAATTATTTTTTCTATATCTGTGAAAAATGATGTTGGTAATTTAATAGGGATTGTATTGAATCTGTAGATCACTTTGAGTAGTACAGACATTTTAACAATCTTGATTCTTCTGATCCATGAGCATGGTATGGTTTTCCACCTGCTTACGTGCTCTGGTATCTCTTTCCTCAGTGTTTCATAGTTCTCCCTGTAGAGGTCTTTTACCTCCTTAGTTAAATATATTCCTAGGTACTTTATTTTCTTTGTTGCTATTGTGAAGGGTATTGAGTCTTTGATTTGGTTCTCAGTTTGACTGTTATTGGCATATATGAATGCCTCTGATTTGTGTGTATTGATTTTGTATCCTGAGACTTTACTGAATT